>OV050031.1:114047454-114352682 GCA_920105625.2 Clusia tigrina | reverse complement strand
CTTCTATATTTGGCAATGGATATCTATCGCGAATAGCCTTTGAATTTAATTTTCGATAGTCGACACAGAGCCGATGCGTGCCATCCTTCTTACGCGCCAGTACTATGGGACTCGTGAAATTCGATGAACTTGGCTGTATTATGCCCTGCTCCAACCATTCTTCTATTTGTGAGTTGACAATATCCTACTCTTTGGGTGCAAGCCTTCGTGGTTTTTGAAAAATTGGCTTGTCATCTTCTAGATAGATCCGCATCTTCACACATGAGGTACCTATTTTCTTTGGATTGTATGCTAAAAGTAATTGCACGAATATACTGTAACCCATCTAGCTCTTCAGTTGTCTCAGAATATCTAATGATATTTACTTGCGCTAGCATCAATTTGTCATCACTAGTATTTTCTTTATAGGTCGTAAGTCTCCCATTTTCGATCAGAATCGATGCATACTGTGAGATGTTTTTGCCTAATATTATATTTCACTAATCCAACTGTCGGGTACAATATCATAATTTAGCTCCTACGATTCACCCTCTATTTCTGTGCCAAGCTTAAAGAAACCAAGTGTCGATTTGCTTGTGCCGCCAAAAGCTACTACTCCCGTACCAGGACCATCGAAATGTCTGACTCCAAACTCATTCGTTACATACTGTCTTATGATGCTAATATCGCTTCCAGTATCCAACATCGCTCTTAACTTGACACCGTGTATTTTCACTTCTATAGACACATCTGGAATTTTCACCCTATTAACCCGCGCATAAATCTGGTGTTCACTGGATTTTGTTCTCTGTTTTGGACAATTAGGTGCAATGTGACCAAATTCACTGCATTTGAAACAACGGGCCCCCTTTTCTTTGTTTTGACATTAACGTACCCAATGCGATTTTGCCCCACAGTTATTACATCGCTTATTTACATTGGTAGCAAATTTGTCGTTGCTTTTGAGGCTTAGGTCGCCCTTACCGCTCATACTTCCACTAGTACACCCTGACTGTCGTAGCGTTTGTTTTTGTTTCTTTCTTCATTTTGCTCTGCCTTAAATTTTTCGTATGCTTTAAAGTTACTTTTAAGCTCTGCAATACTACGCGATTGGTATAGAATCGTTTTGTTCGCTGCCTCATCCTGTATACCTGCAATAATATAACCGATAAGGTGGTGTGGCTCTACCTTTCCGCCTGATGCAATTTTTTTCATTTTATATAAGTATTCTAAAAGTGTTTCTTCTGTGCTCTTGCCAGTACTCTCGAGCATTTTGTGTACATTATCGCTCTCACGGGATCCAAACTCGTTTTGTAATATTGTTTTTAAGCTCTCCCATTTCGACACTTCGCTCTCTGCTTCAACTGCTAGTTTTGCTGCCCCGACCAGCAGCTGTCTACCGTACAAAAATTTCTGGACATCGTTCCAACGACAAACCGAAGCAACATTTTCGATTTCGTTTAACCACTCTCTAATATTCCTACTTGATTCGCCATCAAACCTTTCCAGCGCCTCCTGCACATCTCGTAGTTGGATGTTGGTTTGCACTATATTGTTGTTACCTACAGGGTATTTTGCTTCCTCGCTTGTCATTGTTATATGTGTTGATCTTGTTGTTGTTTTATCTCCGCTCAGCCTGTAGTTTACAGCAAAGTCGTCTATGGCTGATGGTCTCCTTTTGCTTATTTGCTCGACGCTGTTGTTGGTTTCTTGGCGCTTCTGCAATCGTACGATTAAGTCCCGTTTTAGCTGGTAACCGTATGGCAAACCACTCTTTTTCAGAAGTTCTTGTAACTGTTTTGTTGTCAATGCTGAAAGGTCATTAGTAGACATAAGTAAATTTTAATTATTTAATTTGTCCTCTCCTTCTTGTAAACTTTTTGGGTCGATTTATTATTTTAAAACTTTTTTGGGCTGATTTTTAGTTTAAAATGAATAAACATAGATTATCAATTTAAAATTAACCAAGTTTATTACAATTCAATATTTAGTTTAAAAAAATAGCAAAATTAGAATAATTCAAGTTTTATACACAAAAATATCATTCGATTAAATTTCATTTACACTTTCTTTTTATACAGCCTCTTAACGTCCGCTTGGCGAATTACAACTTAACACACGCTTTCCGACTTATCCACTCGACATTCGCTTTAAGACTGAGACAGAAAATTATGCACGCTAATATTTGCGCTCGCTTAGACTAATTTGCATTGTATTAGCTTTTTATATATGCTGGTAAACATGTCTATAATTCCTACATTCGGCCATTCTGAATGTCGGATGTCTCAGACAACTCTGCATCACTCTCGTCTTCATAGTGCTTCCATCGTTTCATAAAATCTGCAGCGGTTGAGGTGTGCTTCGGTCCATCTTGCCCGCCAACTTTACGCACCTCATATCGATCATTTCGCTTCACCTTTGTAATCTCGTACGGTCCAAGGTACTTAGGAACTAGTTTAAGCCCAACTCCAAATTGGGTACGCCGAATAGCGACTATGTCACCGACTTTGTAAGTGTTTGCTGCTTTACGTCTTTTGTCGAACTGCTTCTTATTCTCGGCGTAAATTTTCTGGATTTCCTGCTTCGCATTGTCGCGCATTTCTTGTCTCTCTTGCTCGAAGTCTTTAATAACCGCTTCCTCAAATTGACGACTTAGCTCTAGGTCCTCAGGAGTAAACATTTTTGTGCCAAACAGCAGCTCAAATGGCGTTCGTTTTGTACTCTTGGAAGTAGAAGAGTTAATAATTTTTTGCAATCGACTTACATGTTTGAACCATCTCTGCGTGTCATCGAGAGACGATTTTGTTAACATTTCTATAATAATTTTGTTCATTCTCTCCACCTGTCCATTTCTTCTGGGAACCCCCGTGGTTGTAGCGTGATGACTGATGTTATGAACGTTGCAATATTCTGCGAAATCGCCTGCTGTGAATGCTGCCCCCTTGTCGGTTATAATACGGCAGGGATTTCCAAATATTTCACTTATCTTTTCCAGCTTGCTTAGCACCTCTGCCGTAGTAGTAGACTTTACTGGAAAAATCCATGTAAATTTCGTAAATGCATTGATGATTACGAACAAATACTTGTAAGACTTCGTTGTTGAGGGCAATGGCCCGATATGATCCATGTGAAAAGTGTGTAATGGTACGTCGATTTTCTCGATTGGATTAAGAAATCCTTCCTGCTTGCCAGCTTTTCAATTTGCCAATATACAAACAATGCAATTCGAAATAGCTCTCTCAATATACTTCCTAGCATTCGGTACGTAATATTCTTGTTTGACTATCGCCTCTACCTTGCTGGTACTTAAATGTCTACTTTCGTGTAATTTTGTGATCAGTTCATTTCTCATTGACTTTGGTATGACCAGAAGGTAAGCACCTTCTACAAATTTACAGAGCACACCGCATCGCATTTGGAAATTCTCATACTCCCCACTCTCTAGTAGCTTTATAATAACCTGGCACATCTCATCTGTAGCTTGTGATTTTTTGATGGAATGAAGGATAGCATCTTCAACTCTTAGTACGACAGGGTGTCGACTTAATTCATCCACGTGACGCATGCAGCTGCCTGATCGATGTTTTACGGTGCAATCAAATTCCTGAATCTGCATAGCTCAATGTGCTACCCTGCTGTTAAGTGCCTTCTTCGACATTGCCAGCTGAAATGCCTTGCAATCTGTATAGATATCAAAATTTAAACCCAACAAATAAATTCTAAGTCGTTTCAATGCTATTATGATTGCCAAAACTTCTAGCTCGTAGCTGGGGTAATTTCTTTCTGCAGCTGTTGTTTTGTAGCTTAAATAAAAAACTGGGTGATAATCCTCATGTTTTTGCAGCAATACAGCACCGTAACCCTCTTTGCTAGCATCTGTGTAATGTTGTGTAGGCAGCTTTTGATTAAAGAGTTTCAGTACTGGTTCCGCACTAAGTTGATCTTTAAGTAAAATGAACGCTTCATTTTCGGCTTCGCCCCATCTAAAAGCTACATCTCTTTTTGTAAGGTCGGTTAATGGTTTCGACAGCTGAGCATAGTTTTCTACAAATTTTCGGAAAAATCCAGTAAGACCAAGAAAACTCATTACGCCGTGTGTGTCCTTGGGCGTTGGAAATTTCTTGACCGCTTTGCTTTCGCTTCGGACGGGCGGATAGATCCATCTTCTATTACGTGGCCCAAAAACTCTACGCGTTTTTCCAAAAATGCACACTTTTCCCACTTTATCAACAAACCATGATCCTCACTAACTTGTAACACTCTTTTGAACTTATCGACAGCATCTGCTTCATTATTCGTGGGTATTATTAAATCGTCCATATAAACAAGTACGACGCCATCTCTTATCAGATCTTTAAAAATAGTATTGATGAATCGTTGAAATGCTGAAGGTGAATTGCAAAGACCAAATGGTGCCTTCCGAAATTCAAATTGGCCATCCGGTGTTACAAAGGATGTGTATTTCATGCTCGATTCGTCCACATCGACGTGGAAAAACCCATTCCTCAAATCCAGTGTAGTAAAAATTCGTGCTTCGTAAAGACCCTCCAGTACTTCTATATTTGGCAATGGATATCTATCGCGAATAGCCTTTGAATTTAATTTTCGATAGTCGACACAGAGCCGATGCGTGCCATCCTTCTTACGCGCCAGTACTATGGGACTCGTGAAATTCGATGAACTTGGCTGTATTATGCCC
Source organism: Clusia tigrina (assembly GCA_920105625.2). Taxonomy (NCBI): domain Eukaryota; kingdom Metazoa; phylum Arthropoda; class Insecta; order Diptera; family Clusiidae; genus Clusia; species Clusia tigrina. The sequence goes on along the minus strand of OV050031.1, from coordinate 114,348,004 downwards.
TGCTCCAACCATTCTTCTATTTGTGAGTTGACAATATCCTACTCTTTGGGTGCAAGCCTTCGTGGTTTTTGAAAAATTGGCTTGTCATCTTCTAGATAGATCCGCATCTTCACACATGAGGTACCTATTTTCTTTGGATTGTATGCTAAAAGTAATTGCACGAATATACTTTAACCCATCTAGCTCTTCAGTTGTCTCAGAATATCTAATGATATTTACTTGCGCTAGCATCATTCTCTCCACCTGTCCATTTCCTCTGGGAACCCCCGTGGTTGTAGCGTGATGACTGATGTTATGAACGTTGCAATATTCTGCGAAATCGCCTGCTGTGAATGCTGCCCCCTTGTCGGTTATAATACGGCAGGGATTTCCAAATATTTCACTTATCTTTTCCAGCTTGCTTAGCACCTCTGCCGTAGTAGTAGACTTTACTGGAAAAATCCATGTAAATTTCGTAAATGCATTGATGATTACGAACAAATACTTGTAAGACTTCGTTGTTGAGGGCAATGGCCCGATATGATCCATGTGAAAAGTGTGTAATGGTACGTCGATTTTCTCGATTGGATTAAGAAATCCTTCCTGCTTGCCAGCTTTTCAATTTGCCAATATACAAACAATGCAATTCGAAATAGCTCTCTCAATATACTTCCTAGCATTCGGTACGTAATATTCTTGTTTGACTATCGCCTCTACCTTGCTGGTACTTAAATGTCTACTTTCGTGTAATTTTGTGATCAGTTCATTTCTCATTGACTTTGGTATGACCAGAAGGTAAGCACCTTCTACAAATTTACAGAGCACACCGCATCGCATTTGGAAATTCTCATACTCCCCACTCTCTAGTAGCTTTATAATAACCTGGCACATCTCATCTGTAGCTTGTGATTTTTTGATGGAATGAAGGATAGCATCTTCAACTCTTAGTACGACAGGGTGTCGACTTAATTCATCCACGTGACGCATGCAGCTGCCTGATCGATGTTTTACGGTGCAATCAAATTCCTGAATCTGCATAGCTCAATGTGCTACCCTGCTGTTAAGTGCCTTCTTCGACATTGCCAGCTGAAATGCCTTGCAATCTGTATAGATATCAAAATTTAAACCCAACAAATAAATTCTAAGTCGTTTCAATGCTATTATGATTGCCAAAACTTCTAGCTCGTAGCTGGGGTAATTTCTTTCTGCAGCTGTTGTTTTGTAGCTTAAATAAAAAACTGGGTGATAATCCTCATGTTTTTGCAGCAATACAGCACCGTAACCCTCTTTGCTAGCATCTGTGTAATGTTGTGTAGGCAGCTTTTGATTAAAGAGTTTCAGTACTGGTTCCGCACTAAGTTGATCTTTAAGTAAAATGAACGCTTCATTTTCGGCTTCGCCCCATCTAAAAGCTACATCTCTTTTTGTAAGGTCGGTTAATGGTTTCGACAGCTGAGCATAGTTTTCTACAAATTTTCGGAAAAATCCAGTAAGACCAAGAAAACTCATTACGCCGTGTGTGTCCTTGGGCGTTGGAAATTTCTTGACCGCTTTGCTTTCGCTTCGGACGGGCGGATAGATCCATCTTCTATTACGTGGCCCAAACACTCAACGCGTTTTTCCAAAAATGCACACTTTTCCCACTTTATCAACAAACCATGATCCTCACTAACTTGTAACACTCTTTTGAACTTATCGACAGCATCTGCTTCATTATTCGTGGGTATTATTAAATCGTCCATATAAACAAGTACGACGCCATCTCTTATCAGATCTTTAAAAATAGTATTGATGAATCGTTGAAATGCTGAAGGTGAATTGCAAAGACCAAATGGTGCCTTCCGAAATTCAAATTGGCCATCCGGTGTTACAAAGGATGTGTATTTCATGCTCGATTCGTCCACATCGACGTGGAAAAACCCATTCCTCAAATCCAGTGTAGTAAAAATTCGTGCTTCGTAAAGACCCTCCAGTACTTCTATATTTGGCAATGGATATCTATCGCGAATAGCCTTTGAATTTAATTTTCGATAGTCGACACAGAGCCGATGCGTGCCATCCTTCTTACGCGCCAGTACTATGGGACTCGTGAAATTCGATGAACTTGGCTGTATTATGCCCTGCTCCAACCATTATTCTATTTGTGAGTTGACAATATCCTACTCTTTGGGTGCAAGCCTTCGTGGTTTTTGAAAAATTGGCTTGTCATCTTCTAGATAGATCCGCATCTTCACACATGAGGTACCTATTTTCTTTGGATTGTATGCTAAAAGTAATTGCACGAATATACTGTAACCCATCTAGCTCTTCAGTTGTCTCAGAATATCTAATGATATTTACTTGCGCTAGCATCAATTTGTCATCACTAGTATTTTCTTTATAGGTCGTAAGTCTCCCATTTTCGATCAGAATCGATGCATACTGTGAGATGTTTTTGCCTAATATTATATCTTCACTAATCCAACTGTCGGGTACAATATCATAATTTAGCTCCTACGATTCACCCTCTATTTCCGTGCCAAGCTTAAAGAAACCAAGTGTCGATTTGCTTGTGCCGCCAAAAGCTACTACTCCCGTACCAGGACCATCGAAATGTCTGACTCCAAACTCATTCGTTACATTCTGTCTTATGATGCTAATATCGCTTCCAGTATCCAACATCGCTCTTAACTTGACACCGTGTATTTTCACTTCTATAGACACATCTGGAATTTTCACCCTATTAACCCGCGCATAAATCTGGTGTTCACTGGATTTTGTTCTCTGTTTTGGACAATTAGGTGCAATGTGACCAAATTCACTGCATTTGAAACAACGGGCCCCCTTTTCTTTGTTTTGACATTAACGTACCCAATGCGATTTTGCCCCACAGTTATTACATCGCTTATTTACATTGGTAGCAAATTTGTCGTTGCTTTTGAGGCTTAGGTCGCCCTTACCGCTCATACTTCCACTAGTACACCCTGACTGTCGTAGCGTTTGTTTTTGTTTCTTTCTTCATTTTGCTCTGCCTTAAATTTTTCGTATGCTTTAAAGTTACTTTTAAGCTCTGCAATACTACGCGATTGGTATAGAATCGTTTTGTTCGCTGCCTCATCCTGTATACCTGCAATAATATAACCGATAAGGTGGTGTGGCTCTACCTTTCCGCCTGATGCAATTTTTTTCATTTTATATAAGTATTCTAAAAGTGTTTCTTCTGTGCTCTTGCCAGTACTCTCGAGCATTTTGTGTACATTATCGCTCTCACGGGATCCAAACTTGTTTTGTAATATTGTTTTTAAGCTCTCCCATTTCGACACTTCGCTCTCTGCTTCAACTGCTAGTTTTGCTGCCCCGACCAGCAGCTGTCTACCGTACAAAAATTTCTGGACATCGTTCCAACGACAAACCGAAGCAACATTTTCGATTTCGTTTAACCACTCTCTAATATTCCTACTTGATTCGCCATCAAACCTTTCCAGCGCCTCCTGCACATCTCGTAGTTGGATGTTGGTTTGCACTATATTGTTGTTACCTACAGGGTATTTTGCTTCCTCGCTTGTCATTGTTATATGTGTTGATCTTGTTGTTGTTTTATCTCCGCTCAGCCTGTAGTTTACAGCAAAGTCGTCTATGGCTGATGGTCTCCTTTTGCTTATTTGCTCGACGCTGTTGTTGGTTTCTTGGCGCTTCTGCAATCGTACGATTAAGTCCCGTTTTAGCTGGTAACCGTATGGCAAACCACTCTTTTTCAGAAGTTCTTGTAACTGTTTTGTTGTCAATGCTGAAAGGTCATTAGTAGACATAAGTAAATTTTAATTATTTAATTTGTCCTCTCCTTCTTGTAAACTTTTTGGGTCGATTTATTATTTTAAAACTTTTTTGGGCTGATTTTTAGTTTAAAATGAATAAACATAGATTATCAATTTAAAATTAACCAAGTTTATTACAATTCAATATTTAGTTTAAAAAAATAGCAAAATTAGAATAATTCAAGTTTTATACACAAAAATATCATTCGATTAAATTTCATTTACACTTTCTTTTTATACAGCCTCTTAATGTCCGCTTGGCGAATTACAACTTAACACACGCTTTCCGACTTATCCACTCGACATTCGCTTTAAGACTGAGACAGAAAATTATGCACGCTAATATTTGCGCTCGCTTAGACTAATTTGCATTGTATTAGCTTTTTATATATGCTGGTAAACATGTCTATAATTCCTACATTCGGCCATTCTGAATGTCGGATGTCTCAGACAACTCTGCATCACTCTCGTCTTCATAGTGCTTCCATCGTTTCATAAAATCTGCAGCGGTTGAGGTGTTCTTCGGTCCATCTTGCCCGCCAACTTTACGCACCTCATATCGATCATTTCGCTTCACCTTTGTAATCTCGTACGGTCCAAGGTACTTAGGAACTAGTTTAAGCCCAACTCCAAATTGGGTACGCCGAATAGCGACTATGTCACCGACTTTGTAAGTGTTTGCTGCTTTACGTCTTTTGTCGAACTGCTTCTTATTCTCGGCGTAAATTTTCTGGATTTCCTGCTTCGCATTGTCGCGCATTTCTTGTCTCTCTTGCTCGAAGTCTTTAATAACCGCTTCCTCAAATTGACGACTTAGCTCTAGGTCCTCAGGAGTAAACATTTTTGTGCCAAACAGCAGCTCAAATGGCGTTCGTTTTGTACTCTTGGAAGTAGAAGAGTTAATAATTTTTTGCAATCGACTTACATGTTTGAACCATCTCTGCGTGTCATCGAGAGACGATTTTGTTAACATTTCTATAATAATTTTGTTCATTCTCTCCACCTGTCCATTTCCTCGGGGAACCCCCGTGGTTGTAGCGTGATGACTGATGTTATGAACGTTGCAATATTCTGCGAAATCGCCTGCTGTGAATGCTGCCCCCTTGTCGGTTATAATACGGCAGGGATTTCCAAATATTTCACTTATCTTTTCCAGCTTGCTTAGCACCTCTGCCGTAGTAGTAGACTTTACTGGAAAAATCCATGTAAATTTCGTAAATGCATCGATGATTACGAACAAATACTTGTAAGACTTCGTTGTTGAGGGCAATGGCCCGATATGATCCATGTGAAAAGTGTGTAATGGTAAGTCGATTTTCTCGATTGGATTAAGAAATCCTTCCTGCTTGCCAGCTTTTCAATTTGCCAATATACAAACAATGCAATTCGAAATAGCTCTCTCAATATACTTCCTAGCATTCGGTACGTAATATTCTTGTTTGACTATCGCCTCTACCTTGCTGGTACTTAAATGTCTACTTTCGTGTAATTTTGTGATCAGTTCATTTCTCATTGACTTTGGTATGACCAGAAGGTAAGCACCTTCTACAAATTTACAGAGCACACCGCATCGCATTTGGAAATTCTCATACTCCCCACTCTCTAGTAGCTTTATAATAACCTGGCACATCTCATCTGTAGCTTGTGATTTTTTGAAGGAATGAAGGATAGCATCTTAAACTCTTAGTACGACAGGGTGTCGACTTAATTCATCCACGTGACGCATGCAGCTGCCTGATCGATGTTTTACGGTGCAATCAAATTCCTGAATCTGCATAGCTCAATGTGCTACACTGCTGTTAAGTGCCTTCTTCGACATTGCCAGCTGAAATGCCTTGCAATCTGTATAGATATCAAAATTTAAACCCAACAAATAAATTCTAAGTCGTTTCAATGCTATTATGATTGCCAGAACTTCTAGGTCGTAGCTGGGGTAATTTCTTTCTGCAGCTGTTGTTTTGTAGCTTAAATAAAAAACTGGGTGATAATCCTCATGTTTTTGCAGCAATACAGCACCGTAACCCTCTTTGCTAGCATCTGTGTAATGTTGTGTAGGCAGCTTTTGATTAAAGAGTTTCAGTACTGGTTCCGCACTAAGTTGATCTTTAAGTAAAATGAACGCTTCATTTTCGGCTTCGCCCCATCTAAAAGCTACATCTCTTTTTGTAAGGTCGGTTAATGGTTTCGACAGCTGAGCATAGTTTTCTACAAATTTTCGGAAAAATCCAGTAAGACCAAGAAAACTCATTACGCCGTGTGTGTCCTTGGGCGTTGGAAATTTCTTGACCGCTTTGCTTTCGCTTCGGACGGGCGGATAGATCCATCTTCTATTACGTGGCCCAAAAACTCAACGCGTTTTTCCAAAAATGCACACTTTTCCCACTTTATCAACAAACCATGATCCTCACTAACTTGTAACACTCTTTTGAACTTATCGACAGCATCTGCTTCATTATTCGTGGGTATTATTAAATCGTCCATATAAACAAGTACGACGCCATCTCTTATCAGATCTTTAAAAATAGTATTGATGAATCGTTGAAATGCTGAAGGTGAATTGCAAAGACCAAATGGTGCCTTCCGAAATTCAAATTGGCCATCCGGTGTTACAAAGGATGTGTATTTCATGCTCGATTCGTCCACATCGACGTGGAAAAACCCATTCCTCAAATCCAGTGTAGTAAAAATTCGTGCTTCGTAAAGACCCTCCAGTACTTCTATATTTGGCAATGGATATCTATCGCGAATAGCCTTTGAATTTAATTTTCGATAGTCGACACAGAGCCGATGCGTGCCATCCTTCTTACGGGCCAGTACTATGGGACTCGATGAACTTGGCTGTATTATGCCCTGCTCCAACCATTCTTCTATTTGTGAGTTGACAATCTCCTTCTGTTTGGGTGCAAGCCTTCGTGGTTTTTGAAAAATTGGCTTGTCATCTTCTAGAAAGATCCGCATCTTCACACATGAGGTACCTATTTTCTTTGGATTGTATGCTAAAAGTAATTGCACGAATATACTGTAACCCATCTAGCTCTTCAGTTGTCTCAGAATATCTAATGAGATTTACTTGCGCTAGCATCAATTTGTCATCACTAGTATTTTCTTTATAGGTCGTAAGTCTCCCATTTTCGATCAGAATCGATGCATACTGTAAGATGTTTTTGCCTAATATTATATCTTCACTAATCCAACTGTCGGGTACAATATCATAATTTAGCTCCTACGATTCACCCTCTATTTCTGTGCCAAGCTTAAAGAAACCAAGTGTCGATTTGCTTGTGCCGCCAAAAGCTACTACTCGCGTACCAGGACCATCGAAATGTCTGACTCCAAACTCATTCGTTACATTCTGTCTTATGATGCTAATATCGCTTCCAGTATCCAACATCGCTCTTAACTTGACACCGTGTATTTTCACTTCTATAGACACATCTGGAATTTTCACCCTATTAACCCGCGCATAATTCTGGTGTTCACTGGATTTTGTTCTCTGTTTTGGACAATTAGGTGCAATGTGACCAAATTCACTGCATTTGAAACAACGGGCCCCCCTTTTCTTTGTTTTGACATTCACGTGCCCAATGCGATTTTGCCCCACAGTTATTACATCGCTTATTTACATTGGTAGCAAATTTGTCGTTGCTTTTGAGGCTTAGGTCGCCCTTACCGCTCATACTTCCACTAGTACACCCTGACTGTCGTAGCGTTTGTTTTTGTTTCTTTCTTCATTTTGCTCTGCCTTAAATTTTTCGTATGCTTTAAAGTTACTTTTAAGCTCTGCAATACTACGCGATTGGTATAGAATCGTTTTGTTCGCTGCCTCATCCTGTATACCTGCAATAATATAACCGATAAGGTGGTGTGGCTCTACCTTTCCGCCTGATGCAATTTTTTTCATTTTATATAAGTATTCTAAAAGTGTTTCTTCTGTTCTCTTGCCAGTACTCTCGAGCATTTTGTGTACATTATCGCTCTCACGGGATCCAAACTCGTTTTGTAATATTGTTTTTAAGCTCTCCCATTTCGACACTTCGCTCTCTGCTTCAACTGCTAGTTTTGCTGCCCCGACCAGCAGCTGTCTACCGTACAAAAATTTCTGGACATCGTTCCAACGACAAACCGAAGCAACATTTTCGATTTCGTTTAACCACTCTCTAATATTCCTACTTGATTCGCCATCAAACCTTTCCAGCGCCTCCTGCACATCTCGTAGTTGGATGTTGGTTTGCACTATATTGTTGTTACCTACAGGGTATTTTGCTTCCTCGCTTGTCATTGTTATATGTGTTGATCTTGTTGTTGTTTTATCTCCGCTCAGCCTGTAGTTTACAGCAAAGTCGTCTATGGCTGATGGTCTCCTTTTGCTTATTTGCTCGACGCTGTTGTTGGTTTCTTGGCGCTTCTGCAATCGTACGATTAAGTCCCGTTTTAGCTGGTAACCGTATGGCAAACCACTCTTTTTCAGAAGTTCTTGTAACTGTTTTGTTGTCAATGCTGAAAGGTCATTAGTAGACATAAGTAAATTTTAATTATTTAATTTGTCCTCTCCTTCTTGTAAACTTTTTGGGTCGATTTATTATTTTAAAACTTTTTTGGGCTGATTTTTAGTTTAAAATGAATAAACATAGATTATCAATTAAAATTAACCAAGTTTATTACAATTCAATATTTAGTTTAAAAAAATAGCAAAATTAGAATAATTCAAGTTTTATACACAAAAATATCATTCGATTAAATTTCATTTACACTTTCTTTTTATACAGCCTCTTAATGTCCGCTTGGCGAATTACAACTTAACACACGCTTTCCGACTTATCCTCTCGACAGTTGAGGGCAATGGCCCGATATGATCCATGTGAAAAGTGTGTAATGGTACGTCGATTTTCTCGATTGGATTAAGAAATCCTTCCTGCTTGCCAGCTTTTCAATTTGCCAATATACAAACAATGCAATTCGAAATAGCTCTCTCAATATACTTCCTAGCATTCGGTACGTAATATTCTTGTTGGACTATCGCCTCTACCTGGTATTAGATTTTTATATATGCTGGTAAACATGTCTATAATTCCTACATTCGGCCATTCTGAATGTCGGATGTCTCAGACAACTCTGCATCACTCTCGTCTTCATAGTGCTTCCATCGTTTCATAAAATCTGCAGCGGTTGAGGTGTGCTTCGGTCCATCTTGCCCGCCAACTTTACGCACCTCATATCGATCATTTCGCTTCACCTTTGTAATCTCGTACGGTCCAAGGTACTTAGGAACTAGTTTAAGCCCAACTCCAAATTGGGTACGCCGAATAGCGACTATGTCACCGACTTTGTAAGTGTTTGCTGCTTTACGTCTTTTGTCGAACTGCTTCTTATTCTCGGCGTAAATTTTCTGGATTTCCTGCTTCGCATTGTCGCGCATTTCTTGTCTCTCTTGCTCGAAGTCTTTAATAACCGCTTCCTCAAATTGACGACTTAGCTCTAGGTCCTCAGGAGTAAACATTTTTGTGCCAAACAGCAGCTCAAATGGCGTTCGTTTTGTACTCTTGGAAGTAGAAGAGTTAATAATTTTTTGCAATCGACTTACATGTTTGAACCATCTCTGCGTGTCATCGAGAGACGATTTTGTTAACATTTCTATAATAATTTTGTTCATTCTCTCCACCTGTCCATTTCCTCGGGGAACCCCCGTGGTTGTAGCGTGATGACTGATGTTATGAACGTTGCAATATTCTGCGAAATCGCCTGCTGTGAATGCTGCCCCCTTGTCGGTTATAATACGGCAGGGATTTCCAAATATTTCACTTATCTTTTCCAGCTTGCTTAGCACCTCTGCCGTAGTAGTAGACTTTACTGGAAAAATCCATGTAAATTTCGTAAATGCATCGATGATTACGAACAAATACTTGTAAGACTTCGTTGTTGAGGGCAATGGCCCGATATGATCCATGTGAAAAGTGTGTAATGGTACGTCGATTTTCTCGATTGGATTAAGAAATCCTTCCTGCTTGCCAGCTTTTCAATTTGCCAATATACAAACAATGCAATTCGAAATAGCTCTCTCAATATACTTCCTAGCATTCGGTACGTAATATTCTTGTTTGACTATCGCCTCTACCTTGCTGGTACTTAAATGTCTACTTTCGTGTAATTTTGTGATCAGTTCATTTCTCATTGACTTTGGTATGACCAGAAGGTAAGCACCTTCTACAAATTTACAGAGCACACCGCATCGCATTTGGAAATTCTCATACTCCCCACTCTCTAGTAGCTTTATAATAACCTGGCACATCTCATCTGTAGCTTGTGATTTTTTGAAGGAATGAAGGATAGCATCTTAAACTCTTAGTACGACAGGGTGTCGACTTAATTCATCCACGTGACGCATGCAGCTGCCTGATCGATGTTTTACGGTGCAATCAAATTCCTGAATCTGCATAGCTCAATGTGCTACACTGCTGTTAAGTGCCTTCTTCGACATTGCCAGCTGAAATGCCTTGCAATCTGTATAGATATCAAAATTTAAACCCAACAAATAAATTCTAAGTCGTTTCAATGCTATTATGATTGCCAGAACTTCTAGGTCGTAGCTGGGGTAATTTCTTTCTGCAGCTGTTGTTTTGTAGCTTAAATAAAAAACTGGGTGATAATCCTCATGTTTTTGCAGCAATACAGCACCGTAACCCTCTTTGCTAGCATCTGTGTAATGTTGTGTAGGCAGCTTTTGATTAAAGAGTTTCAGTACTGGTTCCGCACTAAGTTGATCTTTAAGTAAAATGAACGCTTCATTTTCGGCTTCGCCCCATCTAAAAGCTACATCTCTTTTTGTAAGGTCGGTTAATGGTTTCGACAGCTGAGCATAGTTTTCTACAAATTTTCGGAAAAATCCAGTAAGACCAAGAAAACTCATTACGCCGTGTGTGTCCTTGGGCGTTGGAAATTTCTTGACCGCTTTGCTTTCGCTTCGGACGGGCGGATAGATCCATCTTCTATTACGTGGCCCAAAAACTCAACGCGTTTTTCCAAAAATGCACACTTTTCCCCACTTTATCAACAAACCATGATCCTCACTAACTTGTAACACTCTTTTGAACTTATCGACAGCATCTGCTTCATTATTCGTGGGTATTATTAAATCGTCCATATAAACAAGTACGACGCCATCTCTTATCAGATCTTTAAAAATAGTATTGATGAATCGTTGAAATGCTGAAGGTGAATTGCAAAGACCAAATGGTGCCTTCCGAAATTCAAATTGGCCATCCGGTGTTACAAAGGATGTGTATTTCATGCTCGATTCGTCCACATCGACGTGGAAAAACCCATTCCTCAAATCCAGTGTAGTAAAAATTCGTGCTTCGTAAAGACCCTCCAGTACTTCTATATTTGGCAATGGATATCTATCGCGAATAGCCTTTGAATTTAATTTTCGATAGTCGACACAGAGCCGATGCGTGCCATCCTTCTTACGCGCCAGTACTATGGGACTCGTGAAATTCGATGAACTTGGCTGTATTATGCCCTGCTCCAACCATTCTTCTATTTGTGAGTTGACAATCTCCTTCTGTTTGGGTGCAAGCCTTCGTGGTTTTTGAAAAATTGGCTTGTCATCTTCTAGAAAGATCCGCATCTTCACACATGAGGTACCTATTTTCTTTGGATTGTATGCTAAAAGTAATTGCACGAATATACTGTAACCCATCTAGCTCTTCAGTTGTCTCAGAATATCTAATGAGATTTACTTGCGCTAGCATCAATTTGTCATCACTAGTATTTTCTTTATAGGTCGTAAGTCTCCCATTTTCGATCAGAATCGATGCATACTGTAAGATGTTTTTGCCTAATATTATATCTTCACTAATCCAACTGTCGGGTACAATATCATAATTTAGCTCCTACGATTCACCCTCTATTTCTGTGCCAAGCTTAAAGAAACCAAGTGTCGATTTGCTTGTGCCGCCAAAAGCTACTACTCCCGTACCAGGACCATCGAAATGTCTGACTCCAAACTCATTCGTTACATTCTGTCTTATGATGCTAATATCGCTTCCAGTATCCAACATCGCTCTTAACTTGACACCGTGTATTTTCACTTCTATAGACACATCTGGAATTTTCACCCTATTAACCCGCGCATAAATCTGGTATTCACTGGATTTTGTTCTCTGTTTTGGACAATTAGGTGCAATGTGACCAAATTCACTGCATTTGAAACAACGGGCCCCCCTTTTCTTTGTTTTGACATTCACGTGCCCAATGCGATTTTGCCCCACAGTTATTACATCGCTTATTTACATTGGTAGCAAATTTGTCGTTGCTTTTGAGGCTTAGGTCGCCCTTACCGCTCATACTTCCACTAGTACACCCTGACTGTCGTAGCGTTTGTTTTTGTTTCTTTCTTCATTTTGCTCTGCCTTAAATTTTTCGTATGCTTTAAAGTTACTTTTAAGCTCTGCAATACTACGCGATTGGTATAGAATCGTTTTGTTCGCTGCCTCATCCTGTATACCTGCAATAATATAACCGATAAGGTGGTGTGGCTCTACCTTTCCGCCTGATGCAATTTTTTTCATTTTATATAAGTATTCTAAAAGTGTTTCTTCTGTTCTCTTGCCAGTACTCTCGAGCATTTTGTGTACATTATCGCTCTCACGGGATCCAAACTCGTTTTGTAATATTGTTTTTAAGCTCTCCCATTTCGACACTTCGCTCTCTGCTTCAACTGCTAGTTTTGCTGCCCCGACCAGCAGCTGTCTACCGTACAAAAATTTCTGGACATCGTTCCAACGACAAACTGAAGCAACATTTTCGATTTCGTTTAACCACTCTCTAATATTCCTACTTGATTCGCCATCAAACCTTTCCAGCGCCTCCTGCACATCTCGTAGTTGGATGTTGGTTTGCACTATATTGTTGTTACCTACAGGGTATTTTGCTTCCTCGCTTGTCATTGTTATATGTGTTGATCTTGTTGTTGTTTTATCTCCGCTCAGCCTGTAGTTTACAGCAAATTCGTCTATGGCTGATGGTCTCCTTTTGCTTATTTGCTCGACGCTGTTGTTGGTTTCTTGGCGCTTCTGCAATCGTACGATTAAGTCCCGTTTTAGCTGGTAACCGTATGGCAAACCACTCTTTTTCAGAAGTTCTTGTAACTGTTTTGTTGTCAATGCTGAAAGGTCATTAGTAGACATAAGTAAATTTTAATTATTTAATTTGTCCTCTCCTTCTTGTAAACTTTTTGGGTCGATTTATTATTTTAAAACTTTTTTGGGCTGATTTTTAGTTTAAAATGAATAAACATAGATTATCAATTTAAAATTAACCAAGTTTATTACAATTCAATATTTAGTTTAAAAAAATAGCAAAATTAGAATAATTCAAGTTTTATACACAAAAATATCATTCGATTAAATTTCATTTACACTTTCTTTTTATACAGCCTCTTAATGTCCGCTTGGCGAATTACAACTTAACACACGCTTTCCGACTTATCCACTCGACATTCGCTTTAAGACTGAGACAGAAAATTATGCACGCTAATATTTGCGCTCGCTTAGACTAATTTGCATTGTATTAGCTTTTTATATATGCTGGTAAACATGTCTATAATTCCTACATTCGGCCATTCTGAATGTCGGATGTCTCAGACAACTCTGCATCACTCTCGTCTTCATAGTGCTTCCATCGTTTCATAAAATCTGCAGCGGTTGAGGTGTTCTTCGGTCCATCTTGCCCGCCAACTTTACGCACCTCATATCGATCATTTCGCTTCACCTTTGTAATCTCGTACGGTCCAAGGTACTTAGGAACTAGTTTAAGCCCAACTCCAAATTGGGTACGCCGAATAGCGACTATGTCACCGACTTTGTAAGTGTTTGCTGCTTTACGTCTTTTGTCGAACTGCTTCTTATTCTCGGCGTAAATTTTCTGGATTTCCTGCTTCGCATTGTCGCGCATTTCTTGTCTCTCTTGCTCGAAGTCTTTAATAACCGCTTCCTCAAATTGACGACTTAGCTCTAGGTCCTCAGGAGTAAACATTTTTGTGCCAAACAGCAGCTCAAATGGCGTTCGTTTTGTACTCTTGGAAGTAGAAGAGTTAATAATTTTTTGCAATCGACTTACATGTTTGAACCATCTCTGCGTGTCATCGAGAGACGATTTTGTTAACATTTCTATAATAATTTTGTTCATTCTCTCCACCTGTCCATTTCCTCGGGGAACCCCCGTGGTTGTAGCGTGATGACTGATGTTATGAACGTTGCAATATTCTGCGAAATCGCCTGCTGTGAATGCTGCCCCCTTGTCGGTTATAATACGGCAGGGATTTCCAAATATTTCACTTATCTTTTCCAGCTTGCTTAGCACCTCTGCCGTAGTAGTAGACTTTACTGGAAAAATCCATGTAAATTTCGTAAATGCATCGATGATTACGAACAAATACTTGTAAGACTTCGTTGTTGAGGGCAATGGCCCGATATGATCCATGTGAAAAGTGTGTAATGGTACGTCGATTTTCTCGATTGGATTAAGAAATCCTTCCTGCTTGCCAGCTTTTCAATTTGCCAATATACAAACAATGCAATTCGAAATAGCTCTCTCAATATACTTCCTAGCATTCGGTACGTAATATTCTTGTTTGACTATCGCCTCTACCTTGCTGGTACTTAAATGTCTACTTTCGTGTAATTTTGTGATCAGTTCATTTCTCATTGACTTTGGTATGACCAGAAGGTAAGCACCTTCTACAAATTTACAGAGCACACCGCATCGCATTTGGAAATTCTCATACTCCCCACTCTCTAGTAGCTTTATAATAACCTGGCACATCTCATCTGTAGCTTGTGATTTTTTGAAGGAATGAAGGATAGCATCTTAAACTCTTAGTACGACAGGGTGTCGACTTAATTCATCCACGTGACGCATGCAGCTGCCTGATCGATGTTTTACGGTGCAATCAAATTCCTGAATCTGCATAGCTCAATGTGCTACACTGCTGTTAAGTGCCTTCTTCGACATTGCCAGCTGAAATGCCTTGCAATCTGTATAGATATCAAAATTTAAACCCAACAAATAAATTCTAAGTCGTTTCAATGCTATTATGATTGCCAAAACTTCTAGCTCGTAGCTGGGGTAATTTCTTTCTGCAGCTGTTGTTTTGTAGCTTAAATAAAAAACTGGGTGATAATCCTCATGTTTTTGCAGCAATACAGCACCGTAACCCTCTTTGCTAGCATCTGTGTAATGTTGTGTAGGCAGCTTTTGATTAAAGAGTTTCAGTACTGGTTCCGCACTAAGTTGATCTTTAAGTAAAATGAACGCTTCATTTTCGGCTTCGCCCCATCTAAAAGCTACATCTCTTTTTGTAAGGTCGGTTAATGGTTTCGACAGCTGAGCATAGTTTTCTACAAATTTTCGGAAAAATCCAGTAAGACCAAGAAAACTCATTACGCCGTGTGTGTCCTTGGGCGTTGGAAATTTCTTGACCGCTTTGCTTTCGCTTCGGACGGGCGGATAGATCCATCTTCTATTACGTGGCCCAAAAACTCAACGCGTTTTTCCAAAAATGCACACTTTTCCCCACTTTATCAACAAACCATGATCCTCACTAACTTGTAACACTCTTTTGAACTTATCGACAGCATCTGCTTCATTATTCGTGGGTATTATTAAATCGTCCATATAAACAAGTACGACGCCATCTCTTATCAGATCTTTAAAAATAGTATTGATGAATCGTTGAAATGCTGAAGGTGAATTGCAAAGACCAAATGGTGCCTTCCGAAATTCAAATTGGCCATCCGGTGTTACAAAGGATGTGTATTTCATGCTCGATTCGTCCACATCGACGTGGAAAAACCCATTCCTCAAATCCAGTGTAGTAAAAATTCGTGCTTCGTAAAGACCCTCCAGTACTTCTATATTTGGCAATGGATATCTATCGCGAATAGCCTTTGAATTTAATTTTCGATAGTCGACACAGAGCCGATGCGTGCCATCCTTCTTACGCGCCAGTACTATGGGACTCGTGAAATTCGATGAACTTGGCTGTATTATGCCCTGCTCCAACCATTCTTCTATTTGTGAGTTGACAATCTCCTTCTGTTTGGGTGCAAGCCTTCGTGGTTTTTGAAAAATTGGCTTGTCATCTTCTAGAAAGATCCGCATCTTCACACATGAGGTACCTATTTTCTTTGGATTGTATGCTAAAAGTAATTGCACGAATATACTGTAACCCATCTAGCTCTTCAGTTGTCTCAGAATATCTAATGAGATTTACTTGCGCTAGCATCAATTTGTCATCACTAGTATTTTCTTTATAGGTCGTAAGTCTCCCATTTTCGATCAGAATCGATGCATACTGTAAGATGTTTTTGCCTAATATTATATCTTCACTAATCCAACTGTCGGGTACAATATCATAATTTAGCTCCTACGATTCACCCTCTATTTCTGTGCCAAGCTTAAAGAAACCAAGTGTCGATTTGCTTGTGCCGCCAAAAGCTACTACTCGCGTACCAGGACCATCGAAATGTCTGACTCCAAACTCATTCGTTACATTCTGTCTTATGATGCTAATATCGCTTCCAGTATCCAACATCGCTCTTAACTTGACACCGTGTATTTTCACTTCTATAGACACATCTGGAATTTTCACCCTATTAACCCGCGCATAATTCTGGTGTTCACTGGATTTTGTTCTCTGTTTTGGACAATTAGGTGCAATGTGACCAAATTCACTGCATTTGAAACAACGGGCCCCCCTTTTCTTTGTTTTGACATTCACGTGCCCAATGCGATTTTGCCCCACAGTTATTACATCGCTTATTTACATTGGTAGCAAATTTGTCGTTGCTTTTGAGGCTTAGGTCGCCCTTACCGCTCATACTTCCACTAGTACACCCTGACTGTCGTAGCGTTTGTTTTTGTTTCTTTCTTCATTTTGCTCTGCCTTAAATTTTTCGTATGCTTTAAAGTTACTTTTAAGCTCTGCAATACTACGCGATTGGTATAGAATCGTTTTGTTCGCTGCCTCATCCTGTATACCTGCAATAATATAACCGATAAGGTGGTGTGGCTCTACCTTTCCGCCTGATGCAATTTTTTTCATTTTATATAAGTATTCTAAAAGTGTTTCTTCTGTTCTCTTGCCAGTACTCTCGAGCATTTTGTGTACATTATCGCTCTCACGGGATCCAAACTCGTTTTGTAATATTGTTTTTAAGCTCTCCCATTTCGACACTTCGCTCTCTGCTTCAACTGCTAGTTTTGCTGCCCCGACCAGCAGCTGTCTACCTTACAAAAATTTCTGGACATCGTTCCAACGACAAACTGAAGCAACATTTTCGATTTCGTTTAACCACTCTCTAATATTCCTACTTGATTCGCCATCAAACCTTTCCAGCGCCTCCTGCACATCTCGTAGTTGGATGTTGGTTTGCACTATATTGTTGTTACCTACAGGGTATTTTGCTTCCTCGCTTGTCATTGTTATATGTGTTGATCTTGTTGTTGTTTTATCTCCGCTCAGCCTGTAGTTTACAGCAAATTCGTCTATGGCTGATGGTCTCCTTTTGCTTATTTGCTCGACGCTGTTGTTGGTTTCTTGGCGCTTCTGCAATCGTACGATTAAGTCCCGTTTTAGCTGGTAACCGTATGGCAAACCACTCTTTTTCAGAAGTTCTTGTAACTGTTTTGTTGTCAATGCTGAAAGGTCATTAGTAGACATAAGTAAATTTTAATTATTTAATTTGTCCTCTCCTTCTTGTAAACTTTTTGGGTCGATTTATTATTTTAAAACTTTTTTGGGCTGATTTTTATTTTAAAACACTTCTGACACCATGTGGAAATGAATAAACATAGATTATCAATTTAAAATTAACCAAGTTTATTACAATTCAATATTTAGTTTAAGAAAATAGCAAAATTAGGATAATAATTCAAGTTTTATACACAAAAATATCATCGATTAAATTTCATTTACACTTTCTTTTTATACAGCCTCTTAATGTCCGATTGGCGAATTACAACTTAACACACGCTTTCCGACTTATCCTCTCGACATTCGTTTTACGACTGAGACAGAAAATTATGCACGCTAATATTTGCGCTCGCTTAGACTAATTTGCATTGTATTAGCTTTTGATATATGCTGGTAAACATGTCTATAATTCCTACATTCGGCCATTCTGAATGTCGGATGTCTCAGACAACTCTGCATCACTCTCGTCTTCATAGTGCTTCCATCGTTTCATAAAATCTGCAGCGGTTGAGGTGTGCTTCGGTCCATCTTGCCCGCCAACTTTACGCACCTCATATCGATCATTTCGCTTCACCTTTGTAATCTCGTACGGTCCAAGGTACTTAGGAACTAGTTTAAGCCCAACTCCAAATTGGGTACGCCGAATAGCGACTATGTCACCGACTTTGTAAGTGTTTGCTGATTTACGTCTTTTGTCGAACTGCTTCTTATTCTCGGCTTAAATTTTCTGGATTTCCTGCTTCGCATTGTCGCGCATTTCTTGTCTCTCTTGCTCGAAGTCTTTAATAACCGCTTCCTCAAATTGACGACTTAGCTCTAGGTCCTTAGGAGTAAACATTTTTGTGCCAAACAGCAGCTCAAATGGCGTTCGTTTTGTACTCTTGGAAGTAGAAGAGTTAATAATTTTTTGCAATCGACTTACATGTTTGAACCATCTCTGCGTGTCATCGAGAGACAATTTTGTTAACATTTCTATAATAATTTTGTTCATTCGCTCCACCTGTCCATTTCCTCTGGGAACCCCTGTGGTTGTAGCGTGATGACTGATGTTATGAACGTTGCAATATTCTGCGAAATCGCCTGCTGTGAATGCTGCCCCCTTGTCGGTTATAATACGGCAGGGATTTCCAAATATTTCACTTATCTTTTCCAGCTTGCTTAGCACCTCTGCCGTAGTAGTAGACTTTACTGAAAAAATCCATGTAAATTTCGTAAATGCATCGATGATTACGAACAAATACTTGTAAGACTTCGCTGTTGAGGGCAATGGCCCGATATGATCCATGTGAAAAGTGTGTAATGGTACGTCGATTTTCTCGATTGGATTAAGAAATCCTTCCTGCTTGCCAGCTTTTCAATTTGCCAATATACAAACAATGCAATTCGAAATAGCTCTCTCAATATACTTCCTAGCATTCGGTACGTAATATTCTTGTTGGACTATCGCCTCTACCTTGCTGGTACTTAAATGTCCACTTTCGTGTAATTTTGTGATCAGTTCATTTCTCATTGACTTTGGTATGACCAGAAGGTAAGCACCTTCTACAAATTTACAGAGCACACCGCTCGCATTTGGAAATTCTCATCCTCCCCACTCTTTAGTAGCTTTATAATAACCTGGCACATCTCATCTGTAGCTTGTGATTTTTTGATGGAATGAAGGATAGCATCTTCAACTCTTAGTACGACAGGGTGTCGACTTAATTCATCCACGTGACGCATGCAGCTGCCTGATCGATGTTTTACGGTGCAATCAAATTCCTGAATCTGCATAGCTCAATGTGCTACCCTGCTGTTAAGTGCCTTCTTCGACATTGCCAGCTGAAATGCCTTGCAAAATTTAAACCCAACAAATAAATTCTAAGTCGTTTCAATGCTATTATGATTGCCAAAACTTATAGGTCGTAGCTGGGGTAATTTCTTTCTGCAGCTGTTGTTTTGTAGCTTAAATAAAAAACTGGGTGATAATCCTCATGTTTTTGCAGCAATACAGCACCGTAGCCCTCTTTGCTAGCATCTGTGTAAAGTTGTGTAGGCAGCTTTTGATTAAAGAGTTTCAGTACTGGTTCCGCACTAAGTTGATCTTTAAGTAAAATGAACGCTTCATTTTCGGCTTCGCCCCATCTAAAAGCTACATCTCTTTTTGTAAGGTCGGTTAATGGTTTCGACAGCTGAGCATAGTTTTCTACAAATTTTCGGAAAAATCCAGTAAGACCAAGAAAACTCATTACGCCGTGTGTGTCCTTGGGCGTTGGAAATTTCTTGAACGCTTTGCTTTCGCTTCGGACGGGCGGATAGATCCATCTTCTATTACGTGGCCCAAAAATTCAACGCGTTTTTCCAAAAATGGACACTTTTCCCACTTTATAGACAAACCATGATCCTCAATAACTTGTAACACTCTTTTGAACTTATCGACAGCATCTGCTTCGTTATTCGTGGGTATTATTAAATCGTCCATATAAACAAGTACGACGCCATCTCTTATCAGATCTTTAAAAATAGTATTGATGAATCGTTGAAATGCTGAAGGTGAATTGCAAAGACCAAATGGTGCCTTCCGAAATTCAAATTGGCCATCCGGTGTTACAAAGGATGTGTATTTCATGCTCGATTCGTCCACATCGACGTGGAAAAACCCATTCCTCAAATCCAGTGTAGTAAAAATTCGTGCTTCGTAAAGACCCTCCAGTACTTCTATATTTGGCAATGGATATCTATCGCGAATAACCTTTGAATTTAATTTTCGATAGTCGACACAGAGCGGATGCGTGCCATCCTTCTTACGCGCCAGTACTATGGGACTCGATGAACTTGGCTGTATTATGCCCTGCTCCAACCATTCTTCTATTTGTGAGTTGACAATCTCCTTCTGTTTGGGTGCAAGCCTTCGTGGTTTTTGAAAAATTGGCTTGTCATCTTCTAGATAGATCCGCATCTTCACACATGAGGTACCTATTTTCTTTGGATTGTATGCTAAAAGTAATTGCACGAATATACTGTAACCCATCTAGCTCTTCAGTTGTCTCAGAATATCTAATGAGATTTACTTGCGCTAGCATCAATTTGTCATCACTAGTATTTTCTTTATAGGTCGTAAGTCTCCCATTTTCGATCAGAATCGATGCATACTGTAAGATGTTTTTGCCTAATATTATATCTTCACTAATCCAACTGTCGGGTACAATATCATAATTTAGCTCCTACGATTCACCCTCTATTTCTGTGCCAAGCTTAAAGAAACCAAGTGTCGATTTGCTTGTGCCGCCAAAAGCTACTACTCCCGTACCAGGACCATCGAAATGTCTGACTCCAAACTCATTCGTTACATTCTGTCTTATGATGCTAATATCGCTTCCAGTATCCAACATCGCTCTTAACTTGACACCGTGTATTTTCACTTCTATAGACACATCTGGAATTTTCACCCTATTAACCCGCGCATAATTCTGGTGTTCACTGGATTTTGTTCTCTGTTTTGGACAATTAGGTGCAATGTGACCAAATTCACTGCATTTGAAACAACGGGCCCCCCTTTTCTTTGTTTTGACATTCACGTGCCCAATGCGATTTTGCCCCACAGTTATTACATCGCTTATTTACATTGGTAGCAAATTTGTCGTTGCTTTTGAGGCTTAGGTCGCCCTTACCGCTCATACTTCCACTAGTACACCCTGACTGTCGTAGCGTTTGTTTTTGTTTCTTTCTTCATTTTGCTCTGCCTTAAATTTTTCGTATGCTTTAAAGTTACTTTTAAGCTCTGCAATACTACGCGATTGGTATAGAATCGTTTTGTTCGCTGCCTCATCCTGTATACCTGCAATAATATAACCGATAAGGTGGTGTGGCTCTACCTTTCCGCCTGATGCAATTTTTTTCATTTTATATAAGTATTCTAAAAGTGTTTCTTCTGTTCTCTTGCCAGTACTCTCGAGCATTTTGTGTACATTATCGCTCTCACGGGATCCAAACTCGTTTTGTAATATTGTTTTTAAGCTCTCCCATTTCGACACTTCGCTCTCTGCTTCAACTGCTAGTTTTGCTGCCCCGACCAGCAGCTGTCTACCGTACAAAAATTTCTGGACATCGTTCCAACGACAAACCGAAGCAACATTTTCGATTTCGTTTAACCACTCTCTAATATTCCTACTTGATTCGCCATCAAACCTTTCCAGCGCCTCCTGCACATCTCGTAGTTGGATGTTGGTTTGCACTATATTGTTGTTACCTACAGGGTATTTTGCTTCCTCGCTTGTCATTGTTATATGTGTTGATCTTGTTGTTGTTTTATCTCCGCTCAGCCTGTAGTTTACAGGAAATTCGTCTATGGCTGATGGTCTCCTTTTGCTTATTTGCTCGACGCTGTTGTTGGTTTCTTGGCGCTTCTGCAATCGTACGATTAAGTCCCGTTTTAGCTGGTAACCGTATGGCAAACCACTCTTTTTCAGAAGTTCTTGTAACTGTTTTGTTGTCAATGCTGAAAGGTCATTAGTAGACATAAGTAAATTTTAATTATTTAATTTGTCCTCTCCTTCTTGTAAACTTTTTGGGTCGATTTATTATTTTAAAACTTTTTTGGGCTGATTTTTATTTTAAAACACTTCTGACACCATGTGGAAATGAATAAACATAGATTATCAATTTAAAATTAACCAAGTTTATTACAATTCAATATTTAGTTTAAGAAAATAGCAAAATTAGGATAATAATTCAAGTTTTATACACAAAAATATCATTCGATTAAATTTCATTTACACTTTCTTTTTATACAGCCTCTTAATGTCCGATTGGCGAATTACAACTTAACACACGCTTTCCGACTTATCCTCTCGACATTCGTTTTACGACTGAGACAGAAAATTATGCACGCTAATATTTGCGCTCGCTTAGACTAATTTGCATTGGATTAGCTTTTGATATATGCTGGTAAACATGTCTATAATTCCTACATTCGGCCATTCTGAATGTCGGATGTCTCAGACAACTCTGCATCACTCTCGTCTTCATAGTGCTTCCATCGTTTCATAAAATCTGCAGCGGTTGAGGTGTGCTTCGGTCCATCTTGCCCGCCAACTTTACGCACCTCATATCGATCATTTCGCTTCACCTTTGTAATCTCGTACGGTCCAAGGTACTTAGGAACTAGTTTAAGCCCAACTCCAAATTGGGTACGCCGAATAGCGACTATGTCACCGACTTTGTAAGTGTTTGCTGATTTACGTCTTTTGTCGAACTGCTTCTTATTCTCGGCTTAAATTTTTTGGATTTCCTGCTTCGCATTGTCGCGCATTTCTTGTCTCTCTTGCTCGAAGTCTTTAATAACCGCTTCCTCAAATTGACGACTTAGCTCTAGGTCCTTAGGAGTAAACATTTTTGTGCCAAACAGCAGCTCAAATGGCGTTCGTTTTGTACTCTTGGAAGTAGAAGAGTTAATAATTTTTTGCAATCGACTTACATGTTTGAACCATCTCTGCGTGTCATCGAGAGACAATTTTGTTAACATTTCTATAATAATTTTGTTCATTCGCTCCACCTGTCCATTTCCTCTGGGAACCCCCGTGGTTGTAGCGTGATGACTGATGTTATGAACGTTGCAATATTCTGCGAAATCGCCTGCTGTGAATGCTGCCCCCTTGTCGGTTATAATACGGCAGGGATTTCCAAATATTTCACTTATCTTTTCCAGCTTGCTTAGCACCTCTGCCGTAGTAGTAGACTTTACTGAAAAAATCCATGTAAATTTCGTAAATGCATCGATGATTACGAACAAATACTTGTAAGACTTCGCTGTTGAGGGCAATGGCCCGATATGATCCATGTGAAAAGTGTGTAATGGTACGTCGATTTTCTCGATTGGATTAAGAAATCCTTCCTGCTTGCCAGCTTTTCAATTTGCCAATATACAAACAATGCAATTCGAAATAGCTCTCTCAAAATACTTCCTAGCATTCGGTACGTAATATTCTTGTTGGACTATCGCCTCTACCTTGCTGGTACTTAAATGTCCACTTTCGTGTAATTTTGTGATCAGTTCATTTCTCATTGACTTTGGTATGACCAGAAGGTAAGCACCTTCTACAAATTTACAGAGCACACCGCATCGCATTTGGAAATTCTCATACTCCCCACTCTCTTTATAATAACCTGGCACATCTCACCTGTAGCTTGTGATTTTTTGATGGAATGAAGGATAGCATCTTCAACTCTTAGTACGACAGGGTGTCGACTTAATTCATCCACGTGACGCATGCAGCTGCCTGATCGATGTTTTACGGTGCAATCAAATTCCTGAATCTGCATAGCTCAATGTGCTACCCTGCTGTTAAGTGCCTTCTTCGACATTGCCAGCTGAAATGCCTTGCAATCTGTATAGATATCAAAATTTAAACCCAACAAATAAATTCTAAGTCGTTTCAATGCTATTATGATTGCCAAAACTTATAGGTCGTAGCTGGGGTAATTTCTTTCTGCAGCTGTTGTTTTGTAGCTTAAATAAAAAACTGGGTGATAATCCTCATGTTTTTGCAGCAATACAGCACCGTAGCCCTCTTTGCTAGCATCTGTGTAAAGTTGTGTAGGCAGCTTTTGATTAAAGAGTTTCAGTACTGGTTCCGCACTAAGTTGATCTTTAAGTAAAATGAACGCTTCATTTTCGGCTTCGCCCCATCTAAAAGCTACATCTCTTTTTGTAAGGTCGGTTAATGGTTTCGACAGCTGAGCATAGTTTTCTACAAATTTTCGGAAAAATCCAGTAAGACCAAGAAAACTCATTACGCCGTGTGTGTCCTTGGGCGTTGGAAATTTCTTGAACGCTTTGCTTTCGCTTCGGACGGGCGGATAGATCCATCTTCTATTACGTGGCCCAAAAATTCAACGCGTTTTTCCAAAAATGCACACTTTTCCCACTTTATCGACAAACCATGATCCTCACTAACTTGTAACACTCTTTTGAACTTATCGACAGCATCTGCTTCGTTATTCGTGGGTATTATTAAATCGTCCATATAAACAAGTACGACGCCATCTCTTATCAGATCTTTAAAAATAGTATTGATGAATCGTTGAAATGCTGAAGGTGAATTGCAAAGACTAAATGGTGCCTTCCGAAATTCAAATTGGCCATCCGGTGTTACAAAGGATGTGTATTTCATGCTCGATTCGTCCACATCGACGTGGAAAACCCCATTCCTCAAATCCAGTGTAGTAAAAATTCGTGCTTCGTAAAGACCCTCCAGTACTTCTATATTTGGCAATGGATATCTATCGCGAATAACCTTTGAATTTAATTTTCGATAGTCGACACAGAGCGGATGCGTGCCATCCTTCTTACGCGCCAGTACTATGGGACTCGATGAACTTGGCTGTATTATGCCCTGCTCCAACCATTCTTCTATTTGTGAGTTGACAATCTCCTTCTGTTTGGGTGCAAGCCTTCGTGGTTTTTGAAAAATTGGCTTGTCATCTTCTAGATAGATCCGCATCTTCACACATGAGGTACCTATTTTCTTTGGATTGTATGCTAAAAGTAATTGCACGAATATACTGTAACCCATCTAGCTCTTCAGTTGTCTCAGAATATCTAATGAGATTTACTTGCGCTAGCATCAATTTGTCATCACTAGTATTTTCTTTATAGGTCGTAAGTCTCCCATTTTCGATCAGAATCGATGCATACTGTAAGATGTTTTTGCCTAATATTATATCTTCACTAATCCAACTGTCGGGTACAATATCATAATTTAGCTCCTACGATTCACCCTCTATTTCTGTGCCAAGCTTAAAGAAACCAAGTGTCGATTTGCTTGTGCCGCCAAAAGCTACTACTCCCGTACCAGGACCATCGAAATGTCTGACTCCAAACTCATTCGTTACATTCTGTCTTATGATGCTAATATCGCTTCCAGTATCCAACATCGCTCTTAACTTGACACCGTGTATTTTCACTTCTATAGACACATCTGGAATTTTCACCCTATTAACCCGCGCATAATTCTGGTGTTCACTGGATTTTGTTCTCTGTTTTGGACAATTAGGTGCAATGTGACCAAATTCACTGCATTTGAAACAACGGGCCCCCCTTTTCTTTGTTTTGACATTCACGTGCCCAATGCGATTTTGCCCCACAGTTATTACATCGCTTATTTACATTGGTAGCAAATTTGTCGTTGCTTTTGAGGCTTAGGTCGCCCTTACCGCTCATACTTCCACTAGTACACCCTGACTGTCGTAGCGTTTGTTTTTGTTTCTTTCTTCATTTTGCTCTGCCTTAAATTTTTCGTATGCTTTAAAGTTACTTTTAAGCTCTGCAATACTACGCGATTGGTATAGAATCGTTTTGTTCGCTGCCTCATCCTGTATACCTGCAATAATATAACCGATAAGGTGGTGTGGCTCTACCTTTCCGCCTGATGCAATTTTTTTCATTTTATATAAGTATTCTAAAAGTGTTTCTTCTGTGCTCTTGCCAGTACTCTCGAGCATTTTGTGTACATTATCGCTCTCACGGGATCCAAACTCGTTTTGTAATATTGTTTTTAAGCTCTCCCATTTCGACACTTCGCTCTCTGCTTCAACTGCTAGTTTTGCTGCCCCGACCAGCAGCTGTCTACCGTACAAAAATTTCTGGACATCGTTCCAACGACAAACCGAAGCAACATTTTCGATTTCGTTTAACCACTCTCTAATATTCCTACTTGATTCGCCATCAAACCTTTCCAGCGCCTCCTGCACATCTCGTAGTTGGATGTTGGTTTGCACTATATTGTTGTTACCTACAGGGTATTTTGCTTCCTCGCTTGTCATTGTTATATGTGTTGATCTTGTTGTTGTTTTATCTCCGCTCAGCCTGTAGTTTACAGCAAAGTCGTCTATGGCTGATGGTCTCCTTTTGCTTATTTGCTCGACGCTGTTGTTGGTTTCTTGGCGCTTCTGCAATCGTACGATTAAGTCCCGTTTTAGCTGGTAACCGTATGGCAAACCACTCTTTTTCAGAAGTTCTTGTAACTGTTTTGTTGTCAATGCTGAAAGGTCATTAGTAGACATAAGTAAATTTTAATTATTTAATTTGTCCTCTCCTTCTTGTAAACTTTTTGGGTCGATTTATTATTTTAAAACTTTTTTGGGCTGATTTTTATTTTAAAACACTTCTGACACCATGTGGAAATGAATAAACATAGATTATCAATTTAAAATTAACCAAGTTTATTACAATTCAATATTTAGTTTAAGAAAATAGCAAAATTAGGATAATAATTCAAGTTTTATACACAAAAATATCATTCGATTAAATTTCATTTACACTTTCTTTTTATACAGCCTCTTAATGTCCGATTGGCGAATTACAACTTAACACACGCTTTCCGACTTATCCTCTCGACATTCGCTTTACGACTGAGACAGAAAATTATGCACGCTAATATTTGCGCTCGCTTAGACTAATTTGCATTGTATTAGCTTTTTATATATGCTGGTAAACATGTCTATAATTCCTACATTCGGCCATTCTGAATGTCGGATGTCTCAGACAACTCTGCATCACTCTCGTCTTCATAGTGCTTCCATCGTTTCATAAAATCTGCAGCGGTTGAGGTGTGCTTCGGTCCATCTTGCCCGCCAACTTTACGCACCTCATATCGATCATTTCGCTTCACCTTTGTAATCTCGTACGGTCCAAGGTACTTAGGAACTAGTTTAAGCCCAACTCCAAATTGGGTACGCCGAATAGCGACTATGTCACCGACTTTGTAAGTGTTTGCTGATTTACGTCTTTTGTCGAACTGCTTCTTATTCTCGGCTTAAATTTTTTGGATTTCCTGCTTCGCATTGTCGCGCATTTCTTGTCTCTCTTGCTCGAAGTCTTTAATAACCGCTTCCTCAAATTGACGACTTAGCTCTAGGTCCTTAGGAGTAAACATTTTTGTGCCAAACAGCAGCTCAAATGGCGTTCGTTTTGTACTCTTGGAAGTAGAAGAGTTAATAATTTTTTGCAATCGACTTACATGTTTGAACCATCTCTGCGTGTCATCGAGAGACAATTTTGTTAACATTTCTATAATAATTTTGTTCATTCGCTCCACCTGTCCATTTCCTCTGGGAACCCCTGTGGTTGTAGCGTGATGACTGATGTTATGAACGTTGCAATATTCTACGAAATCGCCTGCTGTGAATGCTGCCCCCTTGTCGGTTATAATACGGCAGGGATTTCCAAATATTTCACTTATCTTTTCCAGCTTGCTTAGCACCTCTGCCGTAGTAGTAGACTTTACTGAAAAAATCCATGTAAATTTCGTAAATGCATCGATGATTACGAACAAATACTTGTAAGACTTCGCTGTTGAGGGCAATGGCCCGATATGATCCATGTGAAAAGTGTGTAATGGTACGTCGATTTTCTCGATTGGATTAAGAAATCCTTCCTGCTTGCCAGCTTTTCAATTTGCCAATATACAAACAATGCAATTCGAAATAGCTCTCTCAAAATACTTCCTAGCATTCGGTACGTAATATTCTTGTTGGACTATCGCCTCTACCTTGCTGGTACTTAAATGTCCACTTTCGTGTAATTTTGTGATCAGTTCATTTCTCATTGACTTTGGTATGACCAGAAGGTAAGCACCTTCTACAAATTTACAGAGCACACCGCATCGCATTTGGAAATTCTCATCCTCCCCACTCTCTAGTAGCTTTATAATAACCTGGCACATCTCATCTGTAGCTTGTGATTTTTTGATGGAATGAAGGATAGCATCTTCAACTCTTAGTACGACAGGGTGTCGACTTAATTCATCCACGTGACGCATGCAGCTGCCTGATCGATGTTTTACGGTGCAATCAAATTCCTGAATCTGCATAGCTCAATGTGCTACCCTGCTGTTAAGTGCTTTCTTCGACATTGCCAGCTGAAATGCCTTGCAATCTGTATAGATATCAAAATTTAAACCCAACAAATAAATTCTAAGTCGTTTCAATGCTATTATGATTGCCAAAACTTATAGGTCGTAGCTGGGGTAATTTCTTTCTGCAGCTGTTGTTTTGTAGCTTAAATAAAAAACTGGGTGATAATCCTCATGTTTTTGCAGCAATACAGCACCGTAGCCCTCTTTGCTAGCATCTGTGTAAAGTTGTGTAGGCAGCTTTTGATTAAAGAGTTTCAGTACTGGTTCCGCACTAAGTTGATCTTTAAGTAAAATGAACGCTTCATTTTCGGCTTCGCCCCATCTAAAAGCTACATCTCTTTTTGTAAGGTCGGTTAATGGTTTCGACAGCTGAGCATAGTTTTCTACAAATTTTCGGAAAAATCCAGTAAGACCAAGAAAACTCATTACGCCGTGTGTGTCCTTGGGCGTTGGAAATTTCTTGACCGCTTTGGTTTTCGCTTCGGACGGGTGGATAGATCTATCTTCTATTACGTGGCCCAAAAACTCAACGCGTTTTTCCAAAAATGCACACTTTTCCCACTTTATCAACAAACCATGATCCTCACTAACTTGTAACACTCTTTTGAACTTATCGACAGCATCTGCTTCGTTATTCGCGGGTATTATTAAATCGTCCATATAAACAAGTACGACGCCATCTCTTATCAGATCTTTAAAAATAGTATTGATGAATCGTTGAAATGCTGAAGGTGAATTGCAAAGACTAAATGGTGCCTTCCGAAATTCAAATTGGCCATCCGGTGTTACAAAGGATGTGTATTTCATGCTCGATTCGTCCACATCGACGTGGAAAACCCCATTCCTCAAATCCAGTGTAGTAAAAATTCGTGCTTCGTAAAGACCCTCCAGTACTTCTATATTTGGCAATGGATATCTATCGCGAATAACCTTTGAATTTAATTTTCGATAGTCGACACAGAGCGGATGCGTGCCATCCTTCTTACGCGCCAGTACTATGGAACTCGATGAACTTGGCTGTATTATGCCCTGCTCCAACCATTCTTCTATTTGTGAGTTGACAATCTCCTTCTGTTTGGGTGCAAGCCTTCGTGGTTTTTGAAAAATTGGCTTGTCATCTTCTAGATAGATCCGCATCTTCACACATGAGGTACCTATTTTCTTTGGATTGTATGCTAAAAGTAATTGCACGAATATACTGTAACCCATCTAGCTCTTCAGTTGTCTCAGAATATCTAATGAGATTTACTTGCGCTAGCATCAATTTGTCATCACTAGTATTTTCTTTATAGGTCGTAAGTCTCCCATTTTCGATCAGAATCGATGCATACTGTAAGATGTTTTTGCCTAATATTATATCTTCACTAATCCAACTGTCGGGTACAATATCATAATTTAGCTCCTACGATTCACCCTCTATTTCTGTGCCAAGCTTAAAGAAACCAAGTGTCGATTTGCTTGTGCCGCCAAAAGCTACTACTCCCGTACCAGGACCATCGAAATGTCTGACTCCAAACTCATTCGTTACATTCTGTCTTATGATGCTAATATCGCTTCCAGTATCCAACATCGCTCTTAACTTGACACCGTGTATTTTCACTTCTATAGACACATCTGGAATTTTCACCCTATTAACCCGCGCATAATTCTGGTGTTCACTGGATTTTGTTCTCTGTTTTGGACAATTAGGTGCAATGTGACCAAATTCACTGCATTTGAAACAACGGGCCCCCCTTTTCTTTGTTTTGACATTCACGTGCCCAATGCGATTTTGCCCCACAGTTATTACATCGCTTATTTACATTGGTAGCAAATTTGTCGTTGCTTTTGAGGCTTAGGTCGCCCTTACCGCTCATACTTCCACTAGTACACCCTGACTGTCGTAGCGTTTGTTTTTGTTTCTTTCTTCATTTTGCTCTGCCTTAAATTTTTCGTATGCTTTAAAGTTACTTTTAAGCTCTGCAATACTACGCGATTGGTATAGAATCGTTTTGTTCGCTGCCTCATCCTGTATACCTGCAATAATATAACCGATAAGGTGGTGTGGCTCTACCTTTCCGCCTGATGCAATTTTTTTCATTTTATATAAGTATTCTAAAAGTGTTTCTTTTGTTCTCTTGCCAGTACTCTCGAGCATTTTGTGTACATTATCGCTCTCACGGGATCCAAACTCGTTTTGTAATATTGTTTTTAAGCTCTCCCATTTCGACACTTCGCTCTCTGCTTCAACTGCTAGTTTTGCTGCCCCGACCAGCAGCTGTCTACCGTACAAAAATTTCTGGACATCGTTCCAACGACAAACCGAAGCAACATTTTCGATTTCGTTTAACCACTCTCTAATATTCCTACTTGATTCGCCATCAAACCTTTCCAGCGCCTCCTGCACATCTCGTAGTTGGATGTTGGTTTGCACTATATTGTTGTTACCTACAGGGTATTTTGCTTCCTCGCTTGTCATTGTTATATGTGTTGATCTTGTTGTTGTTTTATCTCCGCTCAGCCTGTAGTTTACAGGAAATTCGTCTATGGCTGATGGTCTCCTTTTGCTTATTTGCTCGACGCTGTTGTTGGTTTCTTGGCGCTTCTGCAATCGTACGATTAAGTCCCGTTTTAGCTGGTAACCGTATGGCAAACCACTCTTTTTCAGAAGTTCTTGTAACTGTTTTGTTGTCAATGCTGAAAGGTCATTAGTAGACATAAGTAAATTTTAATTATTTAATTTGTCCTCTCCTTCTTGTAAACTTTTTGGGTCGATTTATTATTTTAAAACTTTTTTGGGCTGATTTTTATTTTAAAACACTTCTGACACCATGTGGAAATGAATAAACATAGATTATCAATTTAAAATTAACCAAGTTTATTACAATTCAATATTTAGTTTAAGAAAATAGCAAAATTAGGATAATAATTCAAGTTTTATACACAAAAATATCATTCGATTAAATTTCATTTACACTTTCTTTTTATACAGCCTCTTAATGTCCGATTGGCGAATTACAACTTAACACACGCTTTCCGACTTATCCTCTCGACATTCGCTTTACGACTGAGACAGAAAATTATGCACGCTAATATTTGCGCTCGCTTAGACTAATTTGCATTGTATTAGCTTTTTATATATGCTGGTAAACATGTCTATAATTCCTACATTCGGCCATTCTGAATGTCGGATGTCTCAGACAACTCTGCATCACTCTCGTCTTCATAGTGCTTCCATCGTTTCATAAAATCTGCAGCGGTTGAGGTGTGCTTCGGTCCATCTTGCCCGCCAACTTTACGCACCTCATATCGATCATTTCGCTTCACCTTTGTAATCTCGTACGGTCCAAGGTACTTAGGAACTAGTTTAAGCCCAACTCCAAATTGGGTACGCCGAATAGCGACTATGTCACCGACTTTGTAAGTGTTTGCTGATTTACGTCTTTTGTCGAACTGCTTCTTATTCTCGGCTTAAATTTTCTGGATTTCCTGCTTCGCATTGTCGCGCATTTCTTGTCTCTCTTGCTCGAAGTCTTTAATAACCGCTTCCTCAAATTGACGACTTAGCTCTAGGTCCTTAGGAGTAAACATTTTTGTGCCAAACAGCAGCTCAAATGGCGTTCGTTTTGTACTCTTGGAAGTAGAAGAGTTAATAATTTTTTGCAATCGACTTACATGTTTGAACCATCTCTGCGTGTCATCGAGAGACAATTTTGTTAACATTTCTATAATAATTTTGTTCATTCGCTCCACCTGTCCATTTCCTCTGGGAACCCCTGTGGTTGTAGCGTGATGACTGATGTTATGAACGTTGCAATATTCTACGAAATCGCCTGCTGTGAATGCTGCCCCCTTGTCGGTTATAATACGGCAGGGATTTCCAAATATTTCACTTATCTTTTCCAGCTTGCTTAGCACCTCTGCCGTAGTAGTAGACTTTACTGAAAAAATCCATGTAAATTTCGTAAATGCATCGATGATTACGAACAAATACTTGTAAGACTTCGCTGTTGAGGGCAATGGCCGATATGATCCATGTGAAAAGTGTGTAATGGTACGTCGATTTTCTCGATTGGATTAAGAAATCCTTCCTGCTTGCCAGCTTTTCAATTTGCCAATATACAAACAATGCAATTCGAAATAGCTCTCTCAAAATACTTCCTAGCATTCGGTACGTAATATTCTTGTTGGACTATCGCCTCTACCTTGCTGGTACTTAAATGTCCACTTTCGTGTAATTTTGTGATCAGTTCATTTCTCATTGACTTTGGTATGACCAGAAGGTAAGCACCTTCTACAAATTTACAGAGCACACCGCATCGCATTTGGAAATTCTCATCCTCCCCACTCTCTAGTAGCTTTATAATAACCTGGCACATCTCATCTGTAGCTTGTGATTTTTTGATGGAATGAAGGATAGCATCTTCAACTCTTAGTACGACAGGGTGTCGACTTAATTCATCCACGTGACGCATGCAGCTGCCTGATCGATGTTTTACGGTGCAATCAAATTCCTGAATCTGCATAGCTCAATGTGCTACCCTGCTGTTAAGTGCTTTCTTCGACATTGCCAGCTGAAATGCCTTGCAATCTGTATAGATATCAAAATTTAAACCCAACAAATAAATTCTAAGTCGTTTCAATGCTATTATGATTGCCAAAACTTATAGGTCGTAGCTGGGGTAATTTCTTTCTGCAGCTGTTGTTTTGTAGCTTAAATAAAAAACTGGGTGATAATCCTCATGTTTTTGCAGCAATACAGCACCGTAGCCCTCTTTGCTAGCATCTGTGTAAAGTTGTGTAGGCAGCTTTTGATTAAAGAGTTTCAGTACTGGTTCCGCACTAAGTTGATCTTTAAGTAAAATGAACGCTTCATTTTCGGCTTCGCCCCATCTAAAAGCTACATCTCTTTTTGTAAGGTCGGTTAATGGTTTCGACAGCTGAGCATAGTTTTCTACAAATTTTCGGAAAAATCCAGTAAGACAAAGAAAACTCATTACGCCGTGTGTGTCCTTGGGCGTTGGAAATTTCTTGACCGCTTTGGTTTTCGCTTCGGGCGGGTGGATAGATCTATCTTCTATTACGTGGCCCAAAAACTCAACGCGTTTTTCCAAAAATGCACACTTTTCCCACTTTATCAACAAACCATGATCCTCACTAACTTGTAACACTCTTTTGAACTTATCGACAGCATCTGCTTCGTTATTCGCGGGTATTATTAAATCGTCCATATAAACAAGTACGACGCCATCTCTTATCAGATCTTTAAAAATAGTATTGATGAATCGTTGAAATGCTGAAGGTGAATTGCAAAGACTAAATGGTGCCTTCCGAAATTCAAATTGGCCATCCGGTGTTACAAAGGATGTGTATTTCATGCTCGATTCGTCCACATCGACGTGGAAAACCCCATTCCTCAAATCCAGTGTAGTAAAAATTCGTGCTTCGTAAAGACCCTCCAGTACTTCTATATTTGGCAATGGATATCTATCGCGAATAACCTTTGAATTTAATTTTCGATAGTCGACACAGAGCGGATGCGTGCCATCCTTCTTACGCGCCAGTACTATGGGACTCGATGAACTTGGCTGTATTATGCCCTGCTCCAACCATTCTTCTATTTGTGAGTTGACAATCTCCTTCTGTTTGGGTGCAAGCCTTCGTGGTTTTTGAAAAATTGGCTTGTCATCTTCTAGATAGATCCGCATCTTCACACATGAGGTACCTATTTTCTTTGGATTGTATGCTAAAAGTAATTGCACGAATATACTGTAACCCATCTAGCTCTTCAGTTGTCTCAGAATATCTAATGATATTTACTTGCGCTAGCATCAATTTGTCATCACTAGTATTTTCTTTATAGGTCGTAAGTCTCCCATTTTCGATCAGAATCGATGCATACTGTAAGATGTTTTTGCCTAATATTATATCTTCACTAATCCAACTGTCGGGTACAATATCATAATTTAGCTCCTACGATTCACCCTCTATTTCTGTGCCAAGCTTAAAGAAACCAAGTGTCGATTTGCTTGTGCCGCCAAAAGCTACTACTCCCGTACCAGGACCATCGAAATGTCTGACTCCAAACTCATTCGTTACATTCTGTCTTATGATGCTAATATCGCTTCCAGTATCCAACATCGCTCTTAACTTGACACCGTGTATTTTCACTTCTATAGACACATCTGGAATTTTCACCCTATTAACCCGCGCATAATTCTGGTGTTCACTGGATTTTGTTCTCTGTTTTGGACAATTAGGTGCAATGTGACCAAATTCACTGCATTTGAAACAACGGGCCCCCCTTTTCTTTGTTTTGACATTCACGTGCCCAATGCGATTTTGCCCCACAGTTATTACATCGCTTATTTACATTGGTAGCAAAGTTGTCGTTGCTTTTGAGGCTTAGGTCGCCCTTACCGCTCATACTTCCACTAGTACACCCTGACTGTCGTAGCGTTTGTTTTTGTTTCTTTCTTCATTTTGCTCTGCCTTAAATTTTTCGTATGCTTTAAAGTTACTTTTAAGCTCTGCAATACTACGCGATTGGTATAGAATCGTTTTGTTCGCTGCCTCATCCTGTATACCTGCAATAATATAACCGATAAGGTGGTGTGGCTCTACCTTTCCGCCTGATGCAATTTTTTTCATTTTATATAAGTATTCTAAAAGTGTTTCTTCTGTTCTCTTGCCAGTACTCTCGAGCATTTTGTGTACATTATCGCTCTCACGGGATCCAAACTCGTTTTGTAATATTGTTTTTAAGCTCTCCCATTTCGACACTTCGCTCTCTGCTTCAACTGCTAGTTTTGCTGCCCCGACCAGCAGCTGTCTACCGTACAAAAATTTCTGGACATCGTTCCAACGACAAACCGAAGCAACATTTTCGATTTCGTTTAACCACTCTCTAATATTCCTACTTGATTCGCCATCAAACCTTTCCAGCGCCTCCTGCACATCTCGTAGTTGGATGTTGGTTTGCACTATATTGTTGTTACCTACAGGGTATTTTGCTTCCTCGCTTGTCATTGTTATATGTGTTGATCTTGTTGTTGTTTTATCTCCGCTCAGCCTGTAGTTTACAGGAAATTCGTCTATGGCTGATGGTCTCCTTTTGCTTATTTGCTCGACGCTGTTGTTGGTTTCTTGGCGCTTCTGCAATCGTACGATTAAGTCCCGTTTTAGCTGGTAACCGTATGGCAAACCACTCTTTTTCAGAAGTTCTTGTAACTGTTTTGTTGTCAATGCTGAAAGGTCATTAGTAGACATAAGTAAATTTTAATTATTTAATTTGTCCTCTCCTTCTTGTAAACTTTTTGGGTCGATTTATTATTTTAAAACTTTTTTGGGCTGATTTTTATTTTAAAACACTTCTGACACCATGTGGAAATGAATAAACATAGATTATCAATTTAAAATTAACCAAGTTTATTACAATTCAATATTTAGTTTAAGAAAATAGCAAAATTAGGATAATAATTCAAGTTTTATACACAAAAATATCATTCGATTAAATTTCATTTACACTTTCTTTTTATACAGCCTCTTAATGTCCGATTGGCGAATTACAACTTAACACACGCTTTCCGACTTATCCTCTCGACATTCGCTTTACGACTGAGACAGAAAATTATGCACGCTAATATTTGCGCTCGCTTAGACTAATTTGCATTGTATTAGCTTTTTATATATGCTGGTAAACATGTCTATAATTCCTACATTCGGCCATTCTGAATGTCGGATGTCTCAGACAACTCTGCATCACTCTCGTCTTCATAGTGCTTCCATCGTTTCATAAAATCTGCAGCGGTTGAGGTGTGCTTCGGTCCATCTTGCCCGCCAACTTTACGCACCTCATATCGATCATTTCGCTTCACCTTTGTAATCTCGTACGGTCCAAGGTACTTAGGAACTAGTTTAAGCCCAACTCCAAATTGGGTACGCCGAATAGCGACTATGTCACCGACTTTGTAAGTGTTTGCTGATTTACGTCTTTTGTCGAACTGCTTCTTATTCTCGGCTTAAATTTTCTGGATTTCCTGCTTCGCATTGTCGCGCATTTCTTGTCTCTCTTGCTCGAAGTCTTTAATAACCGCTTCCTCAAATTGACGACTTAGCTCTAGGTCCTTAGGAGTAAACATTTTTGTGCCAAACAGCAGCTCAAATGGCGTTCGTTTTGTACTCTTGGAAGTAGAAGAGTTAATAATTTTTTGCAATCGACTTACATGTTTGAACCATCTCTGCGTGTCATCGAGAGACAATTTTGTTAACATTTCTATAATAATTTTGTTCATTCGCTCCACCTGTCCATTTCCTCTGGGAACCCCTGTGGTTGTAGCGTGATGACTGATGTTATGAACGTTGCAATATTCTGCGAAATCGCCTGCTGTGAATGCTGCCCCCTTGTCGGTTATAATACGGCAGGGATTTCCAAATATTTCACTTATCTTTTCCAGCTTGCTTAGCACCTCTGCCGTAGTAGTAGACTTTACTGAAAAAATCCATGTAAATTTCGTAAATGCATCGATGATTACGAACAAATACTTGTAAGACTTCGCTGTTGAGGGCAATGGCCCGATATGATCCATGTGAAAAGTGTGTAATGGTACGTCGATTTTCTCGATTGGATTAAGAAATCCTTCCTGCTTGCCAGCTTTTCAATTTGCCAATATACAAACAATGCAATTCGAAATAGCTCTCTCAATATACTTCCTAGCATTCGGTACGTAATATTCTTGTTGGACTATCGCCTCTACCTTGCTGGTACTTAAATGTCCACTTTCGTGTAATTTTGTGATCAGTTCATTTCTCATTGACTTTGGTATGACCAGAAGGTAAGCACCTTCTACAAATTTACAGAGCACACCGCATCGCATTTGGAAATTCTCATACTCCCCACTCTCTTTATAATAACCTGGCACATCTCACCTGTAGCTTGTGATTTTTTGATGGAATGAAGGATAGCATCTTCAACTCTTAGTACGACAGGGTGTCGACTTAATTCATCCACGTGACGCATGCAGCTGCCTGATCGATGTTTTACGGTGCAATCAAATTCCTGAATCTGCATAGCTCAATGTGCTACCCTGCTGTTAAGTGCCTTCTTCGACATTGCCAGCTGAAATGCCTTGCAATCTGTATAGATATCAAAATTTAAACCCAACAAATAAATTCTAAGTCGTTTCAATGCTATTATGATTGCCAGAACTTCTAGGTCGTAGCTGGGGTAATTTCTTTCTGCAGCTGTTGTTTTATAGCTTAAATAAAAAACTGGGTGATAATCCTCATGTTTTTGCAGCAATACAGCACCGTATCCCTCTTTGCTAGCATCTGTGTAAAGTTGTGTAGGCAGCTTTTGATTAAAGAGTTTCAGTACTGGTTCCGCACTAAGTTGATCTTTAAGTAAAATGAACGCTTCATTTTCGGCTTCGCCCCATCTAAAAGCTACATCTCTTTTTGTAAGGTCGGTTAATGGTTTCGACAGCTGAGCATAGTTTTCTACAAATTTTCGGAAAAATCCAGTAAGACCAAGAAAACTCATTACGCCGTGTGTGTCCTTGGGCGTTGGAAATTTCTTGACCGCTTTGGTTTTCGCTTCGGACGGGTGGATAGATCTATCTTCTATTACGTGGCCCAAAAACTCAACGCGTTTTTCCAAAAATGCACACTTTTCCCACTTTATCAACAAACCATGATCCTCACTAACTTGTAACACTCTTTTGAACTTATCGACAGCATCTGCTTCGTTATTCGCGGGTATTATTAAATCGTCCATATAAACAAGTACGACGCCATCTCTTATCAGATCTTTAAAAATAGTATTGATGAATCGTTGAAATGCTGAAGGTGAATTGCAAAGACCAAATGGTGCCTTCCGAAATTCAAATTGGCCATCCGGTGTTACAAAGGATGTGTATTTCATGCTCGATTCGTCCACATCGACGTGGAAAAACCCATTCCTCAAATCCAGTGTAGTAAAAATTCGTGCTTCGTAAAGACCCTCCAGTACTTCTATATTTGGCAATGGATATCTATCGCGAATAACCTTTGAATTTAATTTTCGATAGTCGACACAGAGCCGATGCGTGCCATCCTTCTTACGCGCCAGTACTATGGGACTCGAGAAAATTCGATGAACTTGACTGTATTATGCCCTGCTCCAACCATTCTTCTATTTGTGAGTTGACAATCTCCTTCTCTTTGGGTGCAAGCCTTCGTGGTTTTTGAAAAATTGGCTTGTCATCTTCTAGATAGATCCGCATCTTCACACATGAGGCACCTATTTTCTTTGGATTGTATGCTAAAAGTAAATGCACGAATATACTGTAACCCATCTAGCTCTTCAGTTGTCTCAGAATATCTAATGAGATTTACTTGCGCTAGCATCAATTTGTCATCACTAGTATTTTCTTTATAGGTCGTAAGTCTCCCATTTTCGATCAGAATCGATGCATACTGTGAGATGTTTTTGCCTAATATTATATCTTCACTAATCCAACTGTCGGGTACAATATAATTTAGCTCCTACGATTCACACTCTATTTCTGTGCCAAGCTTAACGAAACCAAGTGTCGATTTGCTTGTGCCACCATAAGCTACTACTCCCGTACCAGGACCATCGAAATGTCTTAACTCCAAACTCATTCGCTACACTCTGTCTTATGATGCTAATATCGCTTCCAGTATCCAACATCGCTCTTGACTTGACACCGTGTATTTTCACTTCTATAGATACATCTGGAATTTTCACCCTATTAACCCGCGCATAATTCTGGTGTTCACTGGATTTTGTTCTCTGTTTTGGACAATTAGGTGCAATGTGACCAAATTCACTGCATTTGAAACAACGGGCCCCCTTTTCTTTGTTTTGACATTCACGTGCCCAATGCGATTTTGCCCCACAGTTATTACATAGCTTATTTACATTGGTAGCAAATTTGTCGTTGCTTTTGAGGCTTAGGTCGCCCTTACCGCTCATACTTCCACTAGTACACCCTGACTGTCGTAGCGTTTGTTTTTGTTTCTTTCTTCATTTTGCTCTGCCTTAAATTTTTCGTATGCTTTAAAGTTACTTTTAAGCTCTGCAATACTACGCGATTGGTATAGAATCGTTTTGTTCGCTGCCTCATCCTGTATACCTGCAATAATATAACCGATAAGGTGGTGTGGCTCTACCTTTCCGCCTGATGCAATTTTTTTCATTTTATATAAGTAATCTAAAAGTGTTTCTTCTGTTCTCTTGCCAGTACTCTCGAGCATTTTGTGTACATTATCGCTCTCACGGGATCCAAACTCGTTTTGTAATATTGTTTTTAGACTCTCCCAACTCGACACGTCGCTCTCTGCTTCAACTGCTAGTTTTGCTGCCCCGACCAGCAGCTATCTACCGTACAAAAATTTCTGGACATCGTTCCAACGACAAACCGAAGCAACATTTTCGATTTCGTTTAACCACTCTCTAATATTCCTACTTGATTCGCCATCAAACCTTTCCAGCGCCTCCTGCACATCTCGTAGTTGGATGTTGTTTTGCACTATATTGTTGTTACCTACAGGGTATTTTGCTTCCTCGCTTGTCATTGTTATTTGTGTTGATCTTGTTGTTGTTTTATCTCCGCTCAGCCTGTAGTTTACAGCAAAGTCGTCTATGGCTGATGGTCTCTTTTTGCTTATTTGCTCGACGCTGTTGTTGGTTTCTTGGTGCTTCTGCAATCGTACGATTAAGTCCCGTTTTAGCTGGTAACCGTATGGCAAACCACTCTTTTTCAGAAGTTCTTGTAAATGTTTTGTTGTCAATGCTGAAAGGTCATTAGTAGACATAAGTAAATTTTAATTATTTAATTTGTCCTCTCCTTCTTGTAAACTTTTTGGGTCGATTTATTATTTTAAAACTTTTTTGGGCTGATTTTTATTTTAAAACACTTCTGACACCATGTGGAAATGAATAAACATAGATTATCAATTTAAAATTAACCAAGTTTATTACAATTCAATATTTAGTTTTAAAAAATAGCAAAATTAGGATAATAATTCAAGTTTTATACACAAAAATATCATTCGATTAAATTTCATTTACACTTTCTTTTTATACAGCCTCTTAATGTCCGATTGGCGAATTACAACTTAACACACGCTTTCCGACTTATCCTCTCGACATTCGCTTTACGACTGAGACAGAAAATTATGCACGCTAATATTTGCGCTCGCTTAGACTAATTTGCATTGTATTAGCTTTTTATATATGCTGGTAAACATGTCTATAATTCCTACATTCGGCCATTCTGAATGTCGGATGTCTCAGACAACTCTGCATCACTCTCGTCTTCATAGTGCTTCCATCGTTTCATAAAATCTGCAGCGGTTGAGGTGTGCTTCGGTCCATCTTGCCCGCCAACTTTACGCACCTCATATCGATCATTTCGCTTCACCTTTGTAATCTCGTACGGTCCAAGGTACTTAGGAACTAGTTTAAGCCCAACTCCAAATTGGGTACGCCGAATAGCGACTATGTCACCGACTTTGTAAGTGTTTGCTGATTTACGTCTTTTGTCGAACTGCTTCTTATTCTCGGCTTAAATTTTCTGGATTTCCTGCTTCGCATTGTCGCGCATTTCTTGTCTCTCTTGCTCGAAGTCTTTAATAACCGCTTCCTCAAATTGACGACTTAGCTCTAGGTCCTTAGGAGTAAACATTTTTGTGCCAAACAGCAGCTCAAATGGCGTTCGTTTTGTACTCTTGGAAGTAGAAGAGTTAATAATTTTTTGCAATCGACTTACATGTTTGAACCATCTCTGCGTGTCATCGAGAGACAATTTTGTTAACATTTCTATAATAATTTTGTTCATTCGCTCCACCTGTCCATTTCCTCTGGGAACCCCTGTGGTTGTAGCGTGATGACTGATGTTATGAACGTTGCAATATTCTGCGAAATCGCCTGCTGTGAATGCTGCCCCCTTGTCGGTTATAATACGGCAGGGATTTCCAAATATTTCACTTATCTTTTCCAGCTTGCTTAGCACCTCTGCCGTAGTAGTAGACTTTACTGAAAAAATCCATGTAAATTTCGTAAATGCATCGATGATTACGAACAAATACTTGTAAGACTTCGCTGTTGAGGGCAATGGCCCGATATGATCCATGTGAAAAGTGTGTAATGGTACGTCGATTTTCTCGATTGGATTAAGAAATCCTTCCTGCTTGCCAGCTTTTCAATTTGCCAATATACAAACAATGCAATTCGAAATAGCTCTCTCAATATACTTCCTAGCATTCGGTACGTAATATTCTTGTTGGACTATCGCCTCTACCTTGCTGGTACTTAAATGTCCACTTTCGTGTAATTTTGTGATCAGTTCATTTCTCATTGACTTTGGTATGACCAGAAGGTAAGCACCTTCTACAAATTTACAGAGCACACCGCATCGCATTTGGAAATTCTCATACTCCCCACTCTCTTTATAATAACCTGGCACATCTCACCTGTAGCTTGTGATTTTTTGATGGAATGAAGGATAGCATCTTCAACTCTTAGTACGACAGGGTGTCGACTTAATTCATCCACGTGACGCATGCAGCTGCCTGATCGATGTTTTACGGTGCAATCAAATTCCTGAATCTGCATAGCTCAATGTGCTACCCTGCTGTTAAGTGCCTTCTTCGACATTGCCAGCTGAAATGCCTTGCAATCTGTATAGATATCAAAATTTAAACCCAACAAATAAATTCTAAGTCGTTTCAATGCTATTATGATTGCCAGAACTTCTAGGTCGTAGCTGGGGTAATTTCTTTCTGCAGCTGTTGTTTTATAGCTTAAATAAAAAACTGGGTGATAATCCTCATGTTTTTGCAGCAATACAGCACCGTATCCCTCTTTGCTAGCATCTGTGTAAAGTTGTGTAGGCAGCTTTTGATTAAAGAGTTTCAGTACTGGTTCCGCACTAAGTTGATCTTTAAGTAAAATGAACGCTTCATTTTCGGCTTCGCCCCATCTAAAAGCTACATCTCTTTTTGTAAGGTCGGTTAATGGTTTCGACAGCTGAGCATAGTTTTCTACAAATTTTCGGAAAAATCCAGTAAGACCAAGAAAACTCATTACGCCGTGTGTGTCCTTGGGCGTTGGAAATTTCTTGACCGCTTTGGTTTTCGCTTCGGACGGGTGGATAGATCTATCTTCTATTACGTGGCCCAAAAACTCAACGCGTTTTTCCAAAAATGCACACTTTTCCCACTTTATCAACAAACCATGATCCTCACTAACTTGTAACACTCTTTTGAACTTATCGACAGCATCTGCTTCGTTATTCGCGGGTATTATTAAATCGTCCATATAAACAAGTACGACGCCATCTCTTATCAGATCTTTAAAAATAGTATTGATGAATCGTTGAAATGCTGAAGGTGAATTGCAAAGACCAAATGGTGCCTTCCGAAATTCAAATTGGCCATCCGGTGTTACAAAGGATGTGTATTTCATGCTCGATTCGTCCACATCGACGTGGAAAAACCCATTCCTCAAAACCAGTGTAGTAAAAATTCGTGCTTCGTAAAGACCCTCCAGTACTTCTATATTTGGCAATGGATATCTATCGCGAATAACCTTTGAATTTAATTTTCGATAGTCGACACAGAGCCGATGCGTGCCATCCTTCTTACGCGCCAGTACTATGGGACTCGATGAACTTGGCTGTATTATGCCCTGCTCCAACCATTCTTCTATTTGTGAGTTGACAATCTCCTTCTCTTTGGGTGCAAGCCTTCGTGGTTTTTGAAAAATTGGCTTGTCATCTTCTAGATAGATCCGCATCTTCACACATGAGGCACCTATTTTCTTTGGATTGTATGCTAAAAGTAAATGCACGAATATACTGTAACCCATCTAGCTCTTCAGTTGTCTCAGAATATCTAATGAGATTTACTTGCGCTAGCATCAATTTGTCATCACTAGTATTTTCTTTATAGGTCGTAAGTCTCCCATTTTCGATCAGAATCGATGCATACTGTGAGATGTTTTTGCCTAATATTATATCTTCACTAATCCAACTGTC
Source organism: Clusia tigrina (assembly GCA_920105625.2). Classification (NCBI taxonomy): domain Eukaryota; kingdom Metazoa; phylum Arthropoda; class Insecta; order Diptera; family Clusiidae; genus Clusia; species Clusia tigrina. The sequence goes on along the minus strand of OV050031.1, from coordinate 114,304,560 downwards.
GGTTACAATATAATTTAGCTCCTACGATTCACACTCTATTTCTGTGCCAAGCTTAACGAAACCAAGTGTCGATTTGCTTGTGCCACCATAAGCTACTACTCCCGTACCAGGACCATCGAAATGTCTTAACTCCAAACTCATTCGCTACACTCTGTCTTATGATGCTAATATCGCTTCCAGTATCCAACATCGCTCTTGACTTGACACCGTGTATTTTCACTTCTATAGATACATCTGGAATTTTCACCCTATTAACCCGCGCATAATTCTGGTGGTCACTGGATTTTGTTCTCTGTTTTGGACAATTAGGTGCAATGTGACCAAATTCACTGCATTTGAAACAACGGGCCCCCTTTTCTTTGTTTTGACATTCACGTGCCCAATGCGATTTTGCCCCACAGTTATTACATAGCTTATTTACATTGGTAGCAAATTTGTCGTTGCTTTTGAGGCTTAGGTCGCCCTTACCGCTCATACTTCCACTAGTACACCCTGACTGTCGTAGCGTTTGTTTTTGTTTCTTTCTTCATTTTGCTCTGCCTTAAATTTTTCGTATGCTTTAAAGTTACTTTTAAGCTCTGCAATACTACGCGATTGGTATAGAATCGTTTTGTTCGCTGCCTCTTCCTGTATACCTGCAATAATATAACCGATAAGGTGGTGTGGCTCTACCTTTCCGCCTGATGCAATTTTTTTCATTTTATATAAGTAATCTAAAAGTGTTTCTTCTGTTCTCTTGCCAGTACTCTCGAGCATTTTGTGTACATTATCGCTCTCACGGGATCCAAACTCGTTTTGTAATATTGTTTTTAGACTCTCCCAACTCGACACGTCGCTCTCTGCTTCAACTGCTAGTTTTGCTGCCCCGACCAGCAGCTATCTACCGTACAAAAATTTCTGGACATCGTTCCAACGACAAACCGAAGCAACATTTTCGATTTCGTTTAACCACTCTCTAATATTCCTACTTGATTCGCCATCAAACCTTTCCAGCGCCTCCTGCACATCTCGTAGTTGGATGTTGTTTTGCACTATATTGTTGTTACCTACAGGGTATTTTGCTTCCTCGCTTGTCATTGTTATTTGTGTTGATCTTGTTGTTGTTTTATCTCCGCTCAGCCTGTAGTTTACAGCAAAGTCGTCTATGGCTGATGGTCTCTTTTTGCTTATTTGCTCGACGCTGTTGTTGGTTTCTTGGTGCTTCTGCAATCGTACGATTAAGTCCCGTTTTAGCTGGTAACCGTATGGCAAACCACTCTTTTTCAGAAGTTCTTGTAAATGTTTTGTTGTCAATGCTGAAAGGTCATTAGTAGACATAAGTAAATTTTAATTATTTAATTTGTCCTCTCCTTCTTGTAAACTTTTTGGGTCGATTTATTATTTTAAAACTTTTTTGGGCTGATTTTTATTTTAAAACACTTCTGACACCATGTGGAAATGAATAAACATAGATTATCAATTTAAAATTAACCAAGTTTATTACAATTCAATATTTAGTTTTAAAAAATAGCAAAATTAGGATAATAATTCAAGTTTTATACACAAAAATATCATTCGATTAAATTTCATTTACACTTTCTTTTTATACAGCCTCTTAATGTCCGATTGGCGAATTACAACTTAACACACGCTTTCCGACTTATCCTCTCGACATTCGCTTTACGACTGAGACCGAAAATTATGCACGCTAATATTTGCGCTCGCTTAGACTAATTTGCATTGTATTAGCTTTTTATATATGCTGGTAAACATGTCTATAATTCCTACATTCGGCCATTCTGAATGTCGGATGTCTCAGACAACTCTGCATCACTCTCGTCTTCATAGTGCTTCCATCGTTTCATAAAATCTGCAGCGGTTGAGGTGTGCTTCGGTCCATCTTGCCCGCCAACTTTACGCACCTCATATCGATCATTTCGCTTCACCTTTGTAATCTCGTACGGTCCAAGGTACTTAGGAACTAGTTTAAGCCCAACTCCAAATTGGGTACGCCGAATAGCGACTATGTCACCGACTTTGTAAGTGTTTGCTGATTTACGTCTTTTGTCGAACTGCTTCTTATTCTCGGCTTAAATTTTCTGGATTTCCTGCTTCGCATTGTCGCGCATTTCTTGTCTCTCTTGCTCGAAGTCTTTAATAACCGCTTCCTCAAATTGACGACTTAGCTCTAGGTCCTTAGGAGTAAACATTTTTGTGCCAAACAGCAGCTCAAATGGCGTTCGTTTTGTACTCTTGGAAGTAGAAGAGTTAATAATTTTTTGCAATCGACTTACATGTTTGAACCATCTCTGCGTGTCATCGAGAGACAATTTTGTTAACATTTCTATAATAATTTTGTTCATTCGCTCCACCTGTCCATTTCCTCTGGGAACCCCTGTGGTTGTAGCGTGATGACTGATGTTATGAACGTTGCAATATTCTGCGAAATCGCCTGCTGTGAATGCTGCCCCCTTGTCGGTTATAATACGGCAGGGATTTCCAAATATTTCACTTATCTTTTCCAGCTTGCTTAGCACCTCTGCCGTAGTAGTAGACTTTACTGAAAAAATCCATGTAAATTTCGTAAATGCATCGATGATTACGAACAAATACTTGTAAGACTTCGCTGTTGAGGGCAATGGCCCGATATGAACCATGTGAAAAGTGTGTAATGGTACGTCGATTTTCTCGATTGGATTAAGAAATCCTTCCTGCTTGCCAGCTTTTCAATTTGCCAATATACAAACAATGCAATTCGAAATAGCTCTCTCAATATACTTCCTAGCATTCGGTACGTAATATTCTTGTTGGACTATCGCCTCTACCTTGCTGGTACTTAAATGTCCACTTTCGTGTAATTTTGTGATCAGTTCATTTCTCATTGACTTTGGTATGACCAGAAGGTAAGCACCTTCTACAAATTTACAGAGCACACCGCATCGCATTTGGAAATTCTCATACTCCCCACTCTCTTTATAATAACCTGGCACATCTCACCTGTAGCTTGTGATTTTTTGATGGAATGAAGGATAGCATCTTCAACTCTTAGTACGACAGGGTGTCGACTTAATTCATCCACGTGACGCATGCAGCTGCCTGATCGATGTTTTACGGTGCAATCAAATTCCTGAATCTGCATAGCTCAATGTGCTACCCTGCTGTTAAGTGCCTTCTTCGACATTGCCAGCTGAAATGCCTTGCAATCTGTATAGATATCAAAATTTAAACCCAACAAATAAATTCTAAGTCGTTTCAATGCTATTATGATTGCCAGAACTTCTAGGTCGTAGCTGGGGTAATTTCTTTCTGCAGCTGTTGTTTTATAGCTTAAATAAAAAACTGGGTGATAATCCTCATGTTTTTGCAGCAATACAGCACCGTATCCCTCTTTGCTAGCATCTGTGTAAAGTTGTGTAGGCAGCTTTTGATTAAAGAGTTTCAGTACTGGTTCCGCACTAAGTTGATCTTTAAGTAAAATGAACGCTTCATTTTCGGCTTCGCCCCATCTAAAAGCTACATCTCTTTTTGTAAGGTCGGTTAATGGTTTCGACAGCTGAGCATAGTTTTCTACAAATTTTCGGAAAAATCCAGTAAGACCAAGAAAACTCATTACGCCGTGTGTGTCCTTGGGCGTTGGAAATTTCTTGACCGCTTTGGTTTTCGCTTCGGACGGGTGGATAGATCTATCTTCTATTACGTGGCCCAAAAACTCAACGCGTTTTTCCAAAAATGCACACTTTTCCCACTTTATCAACAAACCATGATCCTCACTAACTTGTAACACTCTTTTGAACTTATCGACAGCATCTGCTTCGTTATTCGCGGGTATTATTAAATCGTCCATATAAACAAGTACGACGCCATCTCTTATCAGATCTTTAAAAATAGTATTGATGAATCGTTGAAATGCTGAAGGTGAATTGCAAAGACCAAATGGTGCCTTCCGAAATTCAAATTGGCCATCCGGTGTTACAAAGGATGTGTATTTCATGCTCGATTCGTCCACATCGACGTGGAAAAACCCATTCCTCAAAACCAGTGTAGTAAAAATTCGTGCTTCGTAAAGACCCTCCAGTACTTCTATATTTGGCAATGGATATCTATCGCGAATAACCTTTGAATTTAATTTTCGATAGTCGACACAGAGCCGATGCGTGCCATCCTTCTTACGCGCCAGTACTATGGGACTCGATGAACTTGGCTGTATTATGCCCTGCTCCAACCATTCTTCTATTTGTGAGTTGACAATCTCCTTCTCTTTGGGTGCAAGCCTTCGTGGTTTTTGAAAAATTGGCTTGTCATCTTCTAGATAGATCCGCATCTTCACACATGAGGCACCTATTTTCTTTGGATTGTATGCTAAAAGTAAATGCACGAATATACTGTAACCCATCTAGCTCTTCAGTTGTCTCAGAATATCTAATGAGATTTACTTGCGCTAGCATCAATTTGTCATCACTAGTATTTTCTTTATAGGTCGTAAGTCTCCCATTTTCGATCAGAATCGATGCATACTGTGAGATGTTTTTGCCTAATATTATATCTTCACTAATCCAACTGTCGGGTACAATATAATTTAGCTCCTACGATTCACCCTCTATTTCTGTGCCAAGCTTAACGAAACCAAGTGTCGATTTGCTTGTGCCACCATAAGCTACTACTCCCGTACCAGGACCATCGAAATGTCTTAACTCCAAACTCATTCGTTACACTCTGTCTTATGATGCTAATATCGCTTCCAGTATCCAACATCGCTCTTGACTTGACACCGTGTATTTTCACTTCTATAGACACATCTGGAATTTTCACCCTATTAACCCGCGCATAATTCTGGTGTTCACTGGATTTTGTTCTCTGTTTTGGACAATTAGGTGCAATGTGACCAAATTCACTGCATTTGAAACAACGGGCCCCCTTTTCTTTGTTTTGACATTCACGTGCCCAATGCGATTTTGCCCCACAGTTATTACATAGCTTATTTACATTGGTAGCAAATTTGTCGTTGCTTTTGAGGCTTAGGTCGCCCTTACCGCTCATACTTCCACTAGTACACCCTGACTGTCGTAGCGTTTGTTTTTGTTTCTTTCTTCATTTTGCTCTGCCTTAAATTTTTCGTATGCTTTAAAGTTACTTTTAAGCTCTGCAATACTACGCGATTGGTATAGAATCGTTTTGTTCGCTGCCTCTTCCTGTATACCTGCAATAATATAACCGATAAGGTGGTGTGGCTCTACCTTTCCGCCTGATGCAATTTTTTTCATTTTATATAAGTAATCTAAAAGTGTTTCTTCTGTTCTCTTGCCAGTACTCTCGAGCATTTTGTGTACATTATCGCTCTCACGGGATCCAAACTCGTTTTGTAATATTGTTTTTAAACTCTCCCAACTCGACACGTCGCTCTCTGCTTCAACTGCTAGTTTTGCTGCCCCGACCAGCAGCTATCTACCGTACAAAAATTTCTGGACATCGTTCCAACGACAAACCGAAGCAACATTTTCGATTTCGTTTAACCACTCTCTAATATTCCTACTTGATTCGCCATCAAACCTTTCCAGCGCCTCCTGCACATCTCGTAGTTGGATGTTGTTTTGCACTATATTGTTGTTACCTACAGGGTATTTTGCTTCCTCGCTTGTCATTGTTATTTGTGTTGATCTTGTTGTTGTTTTATCTCCGCTCAGCCTGTAGTTTACAGCAAAGTCGTCTATGGCTGATGGTCTCTTTTTGCTTATTTGCTCGACGCTGTTGTTGGTTTCTTGGTGCTTCTGCAATCGTACGATTAAGTCCCGTTTTAGCTGGTAACCGTATGGCAAACCACTCTTTTTCAGAAGTTCTTGTAAATGTTTTGTTGTCAATGCTGAAAGGTCATTAGTAGACATAAGTAAATTTTAATTATTTAATTTGTCCTCTCCTTCTTGTAAACTTTTTGGGTCGATTTATTATTTTAAAACTTTTTTGGGCTGATTTTTATTTTAAAACACTTCTGACACCATGTGGAAATGAATAAACATAGATTATCAATTTAAAATTAACCAAGTTTATTACAATTCAATATTTAGTTTTAAAAAATAGCAAAATTAGGATAATAATTCAAGTTTTATACACAAAAATATCATTCGATTAAATTTCATTTACACTTTCTTTTTATACAGCCTCTTAATGTCCGATTGGCGAATTACAACTTAACACACGCTTTCCGACTTATCCTCTCGACAGTTGAGGGCAATGGCCCGATATGATCCATGTGAAAAGTGTGTAATGGTACGTCGATTTTCTCGATTGGATTAAGAAATCCTTCCTGCTTGCCAGCTTTTCAATTTGCCAATATACAAACAATGCAATTCGAAATAGCTCTCTCAATATACTTCCTAGCATTCGGTACGTAATATTCTTGTTGGACTATCGCCTCTACCTTGCTGGTACTTAAATGTCCACTTTCGTGTAATTTTGTGATCAGTTCATTTCTCATTGACTTTGGTATGACCAGAAGGTAAGCACCTTCTACAAATTTACAGAGCACACCGCATCGCATTTGGAAATTCTCATACTCCCCACTCTCTTTATAATAACTTGGCACATCTCACCTGTAGCTTGTGATTTTTTGATGGAATGAAGGATAGCATCTTCAACTCTTAGTACGACAGGGTGTCGACTTAATTCATCCACGTGACGCATGCAGCTGCCTGATCGATGTTTTACGGTGCAATCAAATTCCTGAATCTGCATAGCTCAATGTGCTACCCTGCTGTTAAGTGCCTTCTTCGACATTGCCAGCTGAAATGCCTTGCAATCTGTATAGATATCAAAATTTAAACCCAACAAATAAATTCTAAGTCGTTTCAATGCTATTATGATTGCCAGAACTTCTAGGTCGTAGCTGGGGTAATTTCTTTCTGCAGCTGTTGTTTTGTAGCTTAAATAAAAAACTGGGTGATAATCCTCATGTTTTTGCAGCAATACAGCACCGTATCCCTCTTTGCTAGCATCTGTGTAAAGTTGTGTAGGCAGCTTTTGATTAAAGAGTTTCAGTACTGGTTCCGCACTAAGTTGATCTTTAAGTAAAATGAACGCTTCATTTTCGGCTTCGCCCCATCTAAAAGCTACATCTCTTTTTGTAAGGTCGGTTAATGGTTTCGACAGCTGAGCATAGTTTTCTACAAAATTTCGGAAAAATCCAGTAAGACCAAGAAAACTCATTACGCCGTGTGTGTCCTTGGGCGTTGGAAATTTCTTGACCGCTTTGCTTTCGCTTCGGACGGGCGGATAGATCCATCTTCTATTACGTGGCCCAAAAACTCAACGCGTTTTTCCAAAAATGCACACTTTTCCCACTTTATCAACAAACCATGATCCTCACTAACTTGTAACACTCTTTTGAACTTATCGACAGCATCTGCTTCGTTATTCGCGGGTATTATTAAATCGTCCATATAAACAAGTACGACGCCATCTCTTATCAGATCTTTAAAAATAGTATTGATGAATCGTTGAAATGCTGAAGGTGAATTGCAAAGACCAAATGGTGCCTTCCGAAATTCAAATTGGCCATCCGGTTAAACAAAGGATGTGTATTTCATGCTCGATTCGTCCACATCGACGTGGAAAAACCCATTCCTCAAATCCAGTGTAGTAAAAATTCGTGCTTCGTAAAGACCCTCCAGTACTTCTATATTTGGCAATGGATATCTATCGCGAATAACCTTTGAATTTAATTTTCGATAGTCGACACAGAGCCGATGCGTGCCATCCTTCTTACGCGCCAGTACTATGGGACTCGAGAAAATTCGATGAACTTGACTGTATTATGCCCTGCTCCAACCATTCTTCTATTTGTGAGTTGACAATCTCCTTCTCTTTGGGTGCAAGCCTTCGTGGTTTTTGAAAAATTGGCTTGTCATCTTCTAGATAGATCCGCATCTTCACACATGAGGCACCTATTTTCTTTGGATTGTATGCTAAAAGTAAATGCACGAATATACTGTAACCCATCTAGCTCTTCAGTTGTCTCAGAATATCTAATGAGATTTACTTGCGCTAGCATCAATTTGTCATCACTAGTATTTTCTTTATAGGTCGTAAGTCTCCCATTTTCGATCAGAATCGATGCATACTGTGAGATGTTTTTGCCTAATATTATATCTTCACTAATCCAACTGTCGGGTACAATATAATTTAGCTCCTACGATTCACCCTCTATTTCTGTGCCAAGCTTAACGAAACCAAGTGTCGATTTGCTTGTGCCACCATAAGCTACTACTCCCGTACCAGGACCATCGAAATGTCTTAACTCCAAACTCATTCGTTACACTCTGTCTTATGATGCTAATATCGCTTCCAGTATCCAACATCGCTCTTGACTTGACACCGTGTATTTTCACTTCTATAGACACATCTGGAATTTTCACCCTATTAACCCGCGCATAATTCTGGTGTTCACTGGATTTTGTTCTCTGTTTTGGACAATTAGGTGCAATGTGACCAAATTCACTGCATTTGAAACAACGGGCCCCCTTTTCTTTGTTTTGACATTCACGTGCCCAATGCGATTTTGCCCCACAGTTATTACATAGCTTATTTACATTGGTAGCAAATTTGTCGTTGCTTTTGAGGCTTAGGTCGCCCTTACCGCTCATACTTCCACTAGTACACCCTGACTGTCGTAGCGTTTGTTTTTGTTTCTTTCTTCATTTTGCTCTGCCTTAAATTTTTCGTATGCTTTAAAGTTACTTTTAAGCTCTGCAATACTACGCGATTGGTATAGAATCGTTTTGTTCGCTGCCTCTTCCTGTATACCTGCAATAATATAACCGATAAGGTGGTGTGGCTCTACCTTTCCGCCTGATGCAATTTTTTTCATTTTATATAAGTAATCTAAAAGTGTTTCTTCTGTTCTCTTGCCAGTACTCTCGAGCATTTTGTGTACATTATCGCTCTCACGGGATCCAAACTCGTTTTGTAATATTGTTTTTAAACTCTCCCAACTCGACACGTCGCTCTCTGCTTCAACTGCTAGTTTTGCTGCCCCGACCAGCAGCTATCTACCGTACAAAAATTTCTGGACATCGTTCCAACGACAAACCGAAGCAACATTTTCGATTTCGTTTAACCACTCTCTAATATTCCTACTTGATTCGCCATCAAACCTTTCCAGCGCCTCCTGCACATCTCGTAGTTGGATGTTGTTTTGCACTATATTGTTGTTACCTACAGGGTATTTTGCTTCCTCGCTTGTCATTGTTATTTGTGTTGATCTTGTTGTTGTTTTATCTCCGCTCAGCCTGTAGTTTACAGCAAAGTCGTCTATGGCTGATGGTCTCTTTTTGCTTATTTGCTCGACGCTGTTGTTGGTTTCTTGGTGCTTCTGCAATCGTACGATTAAGTCCCGTTTTAGCTGGTAACCGTATGGCAAACCACTCTTTTTCAGAAGTTCTTGTAAATGTTTTGTTGTCAATGCTGAAAGGTCATTAGTAGACATAAGTAAATTTTAATTATTTAATTTGTCCTCTCCTTCTTGTAAACTTTTTGGGTCGATTTATTATTTTAAAACTTTTTTGGGCTGATTTTTATTTTAAAACACTTCTGACACCATGTGGAAATGAATAAACATAGATTATCAATTTAAAATTAACCAAGTTTATTACAATTCAATATTTAGTTTTAAAAAATAGCAAAATTAGGATAATAATTCAAGTTTTATACACAAAAATATCATTCGATTAAATTTCATTTACACTTTCTTTTTATACAGCCTCTTAATGTCCGATTGGCGAATTACAACTTAACACACGCTTTCCGACTTATCCTCTCGACAGTTGAGGGCAATGGCCCGATATGATCCATGTGAAAAGTGTGTAATGGTACGTCGATTTTCTCGATTGGATTAAGAAATCCTTCCTGCTTGCCAGCTTTTCAATTTGCCAATATACAAACAATGCAATTCGAAATAGCTCTCTCAATATACTTCCTAGCATTCGGTACGTAATATTCTTGTTGGACTATCGCCTCTACCTGGTATTAGATTTTTATATATGCTGGTAAACATGTCTATAATTCCTACATTCGGCCATTCTGAATGTCGGATGTCTCAGACAACTCTGCATCACTCTCGTCTTCATAGTGCTTCCATCGTTTCATAAAATCTGCAGCGGTTGAGGTGTGCTTCGGTCCATCTTGCCCGCCAACTTTACGCACCTCATATCGATCATTTCGCTTCACCTTTGTAATCTCGTACGGTCCAAGGTACTTAGGAACTAGTTTAAGCCCAACTCCAAATTGGGTACGCCGAATAGCGACTATGTCACCGACTTTGTAAGTGTTTGCTGCTTTACGTCTTTTGTCGAACTGCTTCTTATTCTCGGCTTAAATTTTCTGGATTTCCTGCTTCGCATTGTCGCGCATTTCTTGTCTCTCTTGCTCGAAGTCTTTAATAACCGCTTCCTCAAATTGACGACTTAGCTCTAGGTCCTCAGGAGTAAACATTTTTGTGCCAAACAGCAGCTCAAATGGCGTTCGTTTTGTACTCTTGGAAGTAGAAGAGTTAATAATTTTTTGCAATCGACTTACATGTTTGAACCATCTCTGCGTGTCATCGAGAGACAATTTTGTTAACATTTCTATAATAATTTTGTTCATTCGCTCCACCTGTCCATTTCCTCTGGGAACCCCTGTGGTTGTAGCGTGATGACTGATGTTATGAACGTTGCAATATTCTGCGAAATCGCCTGCTGTGAATGCTGCCCCCTTGTCGGTTATAATACGGCAGGGATTTCCAAATATTTCACTTATCTTTTCCAGCTTGCTTAGCACCTCTGCCGTAGTAGTAGACTTTACTGGAAAAATCCATGTAAATTTCGTAAATGCATCGATGATTACGAACAAATACTTGTAAGACTTCGCTGTTGAGGGCAATGGCCCGATATGATCCATGTGAAAAGTGTGTAATGGTACGTCGATTTTCTCGATTGGATTAAGAAATCCTTCCTGCTTGCCAGCTTTTCAATTTGCCAATATACAAACAATGCAATTCGAAATAGCTCTCTCAATATACTTCCTAGCATTCGGTACGTAATATTCTTGTTGGACTATCGCCTCTACCTTGCTGGTACTTAAATGTCCACTTTCGTGTAATTTTGTGATCAGTTCATTTCTCATTGACTTTGGTATGACCAGAAGGTAAGCACCTTCTACAAATTTACAGAGCACACCGCATCGCATTTGGAAATTCTCATACTCCCCACTCTCTTTATAATAACTTGGCACATCTCACCTGTAGCTTGTGATTTTTTGATGGAATGAAGGATAGCATCTTCAACTCTTAGTACGACAGGGTGTCGACTTAATTCATCCACGTGACGCATGCAGCTGCCTGATCGATGTTTTACGGTGCAATCAAATTCCTGAATCTGCATAGCTCAATGTGCTACCCTGCTGTTAAGTGCCTTCTTCGACATTGCCAGCTGAAATGCCTTGCAATCTGTATAGATATCAAAATTTAAACCCAACAAATAAATTCTAAGTCGTTTCAATGCTATTATGATTGCCAGAACTTCTAGGTCGTAGCTGGGGTAATTTCTTTCTGCAGCTGTTGTTTTGTAGCTTAAATAAAAAACTGGGTGATAATCCTCATGTTTTTGCAGCAATACAGCACCGTATCCCTCTTTGCTAGCATCTGTGTAAAGTTGTGTAGGCAGCTTTTGATTAAAGAGTTTCAGTACTGGTTCCGCACTAAGTTGATCTTTAAGTAAAATGAACGCTTCATTTTCGGCTTCGCCCCATCTAAAAGCTACATCTCTTTTTGTAAGGTCGGTTAATGGTTTCGACAGCTGAGCATAGTTTTCTACAAATTTTCGGAAAAATCCAGTAAGACCAAGAAAACTCATTACGCCGTGTGTGTCCTTGGGCGTTGGAAATTTCTTGACCGCTTTGGTTTTCGCTTCGGACGGGTGGATAGATCTATCTTCTATTACGTGGCCCAAAAACTCAACGCGTTTTTCCAAAAATGCACACTTTTCCCACTTTATCAACAAACCATGATCCTCACTAACTTGTAACACTCTTTTGAACTTATCGACAGCATCTGCTTCGTTATTCGCGGGTATTATTAAATCGTCCATATAAACAAGTACGACGCCATCTCTTATCAGATCTTTAAAAATAGTATTGATGAATCGTTGAAATGCTGAAGGTGAATTGCAAAGACCAAATGGTGCCTTCCGAAATTCAAATTGGCCATCCGGTGTTACAAAGGATGTGTATTTCATGCTCGATTCGTCCACATCGACGTGGAAAAACCCATTCCTCAAATCCAGTGTAGTAAAAATTCGTGCTTCGTAAAGACCCTCCAGTACTTCTATATTTGGCAATGGATATCTATCGCGAATAACCTTTGAATTTAATTTTCGATAGTCGACACAGAGCCGATGCGTGCCATCCTTCTTACGCGCCAGTACTATGGGACTCGAGAAAATTCGATGAACTTGACTGTATTATGCCCTGCTCCAACCATTCTTCTATTTGTGAGTTGACAATCTCCTTCTCTTTGGGTGCAAGCCTTCGTGGTTTTTGAAAAATTGGCTTGTCATCTTCTAGATAGATCCGCATCTTCACACATGAGGCACCTATTTTCTTTGGATTGTATGCTAAAAGTAAATGCACGAATATACTGTAACCCATCTAGCTCTTCAGTTGTCTCAGAATATCTAATGAGATTTACTTGCGCTAGCATCAATTTGTCATCACTAGTATTTTCTTTATAGGTCGTAAGTCTCCCATTTTCGATCAGAATCGATGCATACTGTGAGATGTTTTTGCCTAATATTATATCTTCACTAATCCAACTGTCGGGTACAATATAATTTAGCTCCTACGATTCACCCTCTATTTCTGTGCCAAGCTTAACGAAACCAAGTGTCGATTTGCTTGTGCCACCATAAGCTACTACTCCCGTACCAGGACCATCGAAATGTCTTAACTCCAAACTCATTCGTTACACTCTGTCTTATGATGCTAATATCGCTTCCAGTATCCAACATCGCTCTTGACTTGACACCGTGTATTTTCACTTCTATAGACACATCTGGAATTTTCACCCTATATACGTACTAATATATAATTTCGTCCAAAAATATTGTATAGGTCGTAAGTTATAATAGTAGGCGTGCCTGTAGAAATAACACGCCCATTAATTTAATGTTAGTACCCGCAACATACCTGCGAAATTTCGTTGATAAATCTTTAATAGGAGCACAGTAATAATTTTAGCTAATTGTGGGAGTGGCATTATTGAGATCTACATATTTTGCACACACACTATTATGGACACCATGTATATTTCTGCCAATTTTTATTTTTATGGCATCAATATGACAATAGGTAGGCAAATTTTAGCAAATCGGCAAATCGGCTAGCAATCTGGCTCTGTATCTTTGTCCAGACTAACAAAATTTTCATTAAGATAGCTCTAACGGTGTAGAACAAAGTGGACATAGACGAACAGACGGACGGACAAAATAAAACTTGCTTAGGAAGTGATTCTGATCATATCTGTATATATATATGTCCATACCTACCACGCCTCCTTCTTGACCCTTGCACCCCTATCAAAAGCACAAAATTAGTATACCCTATTTACCTTTTTTAAAAATAAAGGGTATAATAAATATTTATCGATTTGTTCAATTTTTTTTATAGCTTTTCGATTTAAAAATATAGAATTAATTTATTTTTTAGAGTTAGAAGTTGTATCATTAAATTCTTCAAGAATCATTATAACTATTTTATTTGATTGAAAAAGTTTATTATTTATATCATTTGTATTATTAATTTCTTGTTAAGATAGAATTAGATAACAATATATTTTAAATGATATAAAAGAGCCAGCGAGCCACTAAAAAAAACCAGAGTTAATCTGAACATCTAAACAAGCAATACTGCATTAGACTTCTAATTTTCCTCTCGGTGCTCTTGACCTACTTTGGTCAAGAACAGCACCAAACATTAGCGTAACCAACGGCAAACTCTGCCGGTTACAAAGTCTGCTGAAGGCGACATTCCGCTTTGCGCTAGGTATATTTCCATACCACAGTATTCTTTTGCATTCATACACTGTATGGAATCTGCAATCGATGCATAAGCCGAGTACAGTACTAGGACCACTTCTATATTTAATACATACTGCAAACATGCCAACCCTCACAGCACAAGGAAGCATGATAGTAACATTTACAGATGATACTCTACTCCTAGCTTCAAACTACGCCGAAAAAATCGCGAAAGATACGCTGCAAAGAATTATTAATAATACAGCCCGCTGGTTCAAAAAATGGGGTATAGAGATAAACAAAGAGAAATCTGTGCAAGTTGTATATACTGACAAGAATTCCGAGAAACATCCTCTAACAATTAACGACAAAATAATTAAAATTCAACCCAGCGCAAAATACCTTGGCATAATAATCAACAACATATAAAACGTAAACAATATGAAATAAGAAACAAATTCAGACAATTAAGTTGGCTACTAGGTAGAAGTTCCAAATTATCATAACATAATGAGCAAAAAATATATAACACAATACTCATACCAATATGGAAATACGGGATAGAATGAAGACACAATGACTTGAGACGGTGGAGGAAATCATAGTAAAAATGTAGCAGAAAATACTCGGAGCGTCTAAAGACCCATCATATGCGACAACTATCGGTAATGGAAAATTGCCCACATAGAAGACTAAAGCGAATCGCAAACACCGAACTTCCGCATATGTTCTAACATTGGTTTTTGATGTTTTGTTTTTCATGTATATTAAAACTTCTTTATTTTTTTAAACAATACAATATTGATTGTAACAACTCATATAGAGACTAACAATAAGTAAATACATACCAAAAGTAGCCAACAATGTATCACTGCTCCTTACCACTGTATGGAGAAGATATTAGTGACCACTTATTATTTTAGAAAAACAAAAAAAAGAATAAAAGTAATTAGAGAAATTAGTAATGATGGCTTATTTAATAATAGTTTACAATGGTGATAAGTCTGCTCTCTTCAACCTGGTCGTGGGCTTGTTTGTAGTAATTTCCTAGCTAGTATATTGGGGTGGTTCGATAGTTTTAGTTGGTACCTCTTTTTTACATCTAAATGCCTCTGACCTATTGCGGCCACACCTAGATCTCGGTGAATGTTTAGGATTTTCATGAACCACGGTTCACCAGTGATCGTGCGTTGTATTTTAGACTGGATCGTTTGCAAAAGCTCGGTGTTTGATGTTTTTGCGTCTCCCCACAGCTGAGTTCCATATGTCCAGATGGGTACTATTATGGCTTTGTATAAGAGTACTTTGTAGTCAAGGCATAGTTTTGAATTTGAATTTAAAAGCCAGCTAAGACTTGCAGGTTTTAGTTTGATATGCGCTCTTTTCTTTTCTATGTGTGTTCTCCAGGTAAGGCGTCTGTCGAGGTGGATACTTAAATATTTCACTTCTGTCTCCTGTGGGATAGTTTTGCTGTTAAGTATGATTGGAGGACCCGTGTGTTTGTTGAGTGTAAATGTTATGGGTGTGCTGTTTTGTTCATTTACAGCGATGCGCCAGTTCCAAAGCCAACTTTCAACCACGTGTAGATGTTCGTTGAGATCACGCGATGCTATTTGACAGTGCTTGTGGTAAGATAAAATCTCAGTGTCATCGGCAAAAGTTGCGGTGAGAAGGTATTTGTTTGTTGGTAAATCTGAGGTGTATAGTGTGTACAATATCGGTCCAAGAACACTTCCTTGAGGTACTCCAGCCAATATATCCAGTTCTGGTGAAAGGTAATATTCACATTTGACTTGATATCGCATACTCTTTAAGTATGATTCTAGGACACTATGGTTATTTGAGGGCAGAAGTTTTCTTATTTTATAGACGTTCGTGCCACACTTTGTCAAAGGCTTGTGCGACATCGAGGAACACTGAAGAGCAGTATTGTTTCTCCTCGAATATCTTTCTGATTTGGTACACTAGTCGGTGTACTTGTTCAATAGTGCCATGCTCTTTTCGAAAGCCAAACTGGTGGTTAGGTATTACTTTTTTCTGTACCAGATATGGGGTTAATTTTGATAGCAATAATTTTTCGAATAGTTTCGAGACGACGGATAACAGGCTTATTGGTCTGTATGACGAGACTTGCGTTGGAGTTTTCCCAGGTTTGGGAATCATGATTACGTGGGACCGTTTCCAAACTTGAGGAAGGTAACCTTGTCTAAAAATTATGTTAAATAATATTGCTAAATGCTTTACTGCAAGCGGAGGTAGCTGCATCAACATCTTTGTGGTTATCAGATCGTGGCTTGCCGCTTTATTTTTGTCTAAATGAGTTGAGATAAAAGGCCACACTTCTTTCTGTCTCAACCGTGGGGCCATCTGGGGAATTAGGTTGTTTAATGGTGGTATTTTAAAGTTGTTACTAGGAGGATTTGGTTGCAATGCAATTTTAAGATGTTGAGCAAAAGCTTGCCCCTTCTCTGCATTGCTTCTCGCCCATCTTAGGTCTATAAGTCTTATAGGCGAGTCCGATTCTGTAGGTTTATTCGTGTTTTTGACTGCCTTCCATAAGGAGTAGTTTGTGGATTCAAGGGGGTTCGGGTGCGAGATGTAGGCCTGTATACCGCTTTCAGTTTCGTCGCGTAATGCGTTTCGCAGTTTGTTTTTGGCTGTCGTGAATTTTTGCTTTAGCGATGACCTGTGCTTTTGCCACAGTCGTCTGAGCCGTGTCGTTATCAGTCTTTCAATTTCGAATGATGTTGAGCATATTGATTTGCGTGGGATTTGGCCGTTTGGGGGTGTAGCGTGGATTGCTGCTGATACCAGTGTGCAGTTGAATGTTTGTACTGCGGAATCTAATTCATCCGGACTTTTAAGATTACATTTATCAGGAAGGTGACTGCAAATATATTTACGGAATTTTAACCAATTTGTTTTACCTGTTACTAATCGAAAAGGTTGGTATGTGTCTTCTGGGTATTTCCTTAGGTGCATTATAACTGGGGAATGATCTGAACTCTGCTCAAAGCATGATTCTGTAGACAGAAGTTTTTGGTGGAGTCCTTTCGTTATTGCAAAATCTAGTAAGTCCGGCATCTTACGTTGATCCGTAGGCCAATAAGTGGGTTTACCAGATGACACATAGTCAGTTTTGTTACGCCGATTCGTCAAGGCGTAGTATAACTGTTTACCCTTGGGATTTTTAAAGCGTGAACCCCAATGCGTATGCTTAGCGTTGTAATCACCGGCTGCTATAAATGTTTCTCGCAACGACTTGAACAAAATTTCAAACTGAGCTGTTGCGACAGTGTGTCTAGGTGGGCAATAAACAGATGATACCGTTAAGTTGGCGTCCCAACATTGCAGGCAGATGGAGGTAGCTTGGAGATATTCCTTGTCGTAGTTTTCTAGTCAGTGGTATTTTATGCAGTATTTTATGAGTATGCCTGTCCCACCGCGAACTTTGCCATCCGGATCCAACGTTGTGTAGAACTTATAACCTTTTATTTTAAAATTGTGATTCAGAGTAAGGTGAGTTTCAGAAATGAGTCATATTAAAATGTCTATTTCGCTGTTAATAAGGAAATTTTGCACTTTAAGTTGGTGCTGGCTAATACCGTTCGCGTTCCAATGACAAATTTTTAGTGTATTCATTTGTTTGCAAGTATGGATTTCAAAAGTTGATTTTGATTATTTATTAGTTCTTGCATCATTGATTGCATTGAGGACATGAACTGTGTCATACATTTCGTTAAGGTTAAGAGCACTGCCTCTAGATTTTGCGATTGTTTATGGTATTTGAATTTTCAGCTAAATTTGATTTCAGTGCATTAGAGTAACTCATGATAGGTGGAGCATGTTTGTCGCTGAAAGTAGTGGGGATTGGGTGTAGAGGCGCTACGTAAGTAGATTCGCGTCGACCTCTATCCTTCTGTTGGCGCATTTTATTTTTCAGCTCAGCATACACTGGACAACCTCTATAGTTTGCTGTATGACTTCCGCCGCAATTATTACTTTTTTTGTAAGAACATTTTCATTTTTTTTATCGACCGTACAGGCGGAGGATGGGTGGACGTCACCACAGCCATCGCAAATGGGGCGTGGGGTGCAATATGATTTGGTATGAACAAACTCCTGGCAGTTTGTGTATTTTACAGGGCTGTTGCGTTTGTGGGGTTCTTCAAGTGAAATTTGGCGGTGCATAAGGTATCGCATATTATAGATTGGATGGACTTCGTTTTTTTTGCAGCTTTCTTGATTCTCGTTCAAGCTCCACTCGGAACACTGGTTGTGGGATATTATTCTTATTTTTATGTTAAATATGGATTTTGGGTTGAAACCGGCTTCGATCAGTGCTTCTTTCATCTCAGATTGGTCGACATCTGATTCTATTCCTTTTATTACGTCAATCGAAGCTTTACTGCTTTTCAGTTGGTACGTATAATAGTTTTTTTACTACTGTCAATTTTTGTCAGTATAGATCTCAATTTTTGTTTCGTGTAAGTCTCCCTTCTTTAATGCAACTATATGGAAGTTCTTTTGCCCTATCAAGCTAGATAGTCTAGAGACCAGCATATTAGAGCTGCGTTCGCGCAGATAAATTGAGGGGAGGTTTGACTTCTTTAAGTATTTATGTACCTTAATTTTTTTGGTCTGGACCTGCTACACTATCGGCAAGCAAGGCAAAGCGATTTTGGCTCGGTGCTGTGTTGGTGCATTTTTCATATTTATTTGGTTTATAAATTTTTGTTGGTTTTTTTGTCATGTTTTTAAACTGACTTTTCTTTCGCTTAATGTTTATATGGCGATTCATGCCAGTCTGTATTGCCGAACTATTCTGTTTTGCAGTTGGTTTAATGTTGTTGGTTAATGCTTTGTTGGTGGCTGTAGCGGTTAATGTGTTTGCTGTGGAGAGAGCAGATAGTGAATTAGCGCATCGGCGCTGAATATCTGTTTTTGAGACTATGCAATTGCTTTTCTGTTTAGTGTATGCTGAGCTTTCATCACCAAACGTTCAGGCGCCTGCTCAAGCATCAAATTGTCTGTATCGTTAGAGAGCATCAGATCTTTGCTCACATTGTACGATGCATTATCTGCCTTAGCGAGCTTACGCTGTGGTTGGGGAGAGCGTAATGTGCTCATAAGCATCCCCTCTCAGCTATTGTTAGTTTACAGTTTGTGTTTATGTTTATGTGTGTGACTTTTCGTTTTAATACTTACTCGAAGCACCTTTTATTTATTTTATATTTAAGTTTTTAAAAAAAATTTTCTTTTAGTGTCTGTCTCAGATTTAACTAAATAATGATTGCCAGATTTGGCTTATCACCTTTTTCGCACTTGATTTGAAATACATTTTTTTAAATTACTCTAAAAATTACGCAGCCCGAAAAAAAACATCCGCTCACTTTGAAAATATAGAAAGTAATGTAAACATGAAAGTATGTGAACTTTTTCCGGCCTTTGGAATGAAGACCACTCTAGCCTGTCTCCACTGAAAAGGTTTAAGCCCAAACTTAAAGCATCCTTCCAAGATTGTTAACAGCTAGCCTTTTAGGTATCCAGCGGTTTTATGATAAATACCATCAGGACCAGGGGACTCAAAAGGTTTGAAACTTTCAATAGCCCATAAGACTCGATCCTCAGATAGAGCGTCTATTGTTGAAATCCTAAATTGATAACCATTTTTGAAATACAACTCACTACATAATTGAATGAACTATCAAAATAAACTTACTTCTGTTTTGAGTGTACACAAGTCTGGTTGGTTCTTTTTATCTACGCTATGTAATAAGTATAAAACTCTTAACAGGTTATGGGCCTTATGTTTCGAAATAAAATCGACATCGAGTAGAAATAAACGAAAGGAAAGCAACGAAATAGTTAAAAAATGCGGATTGATTGTTAATAATCGAATAACCAAGGATTTGGTCGAAAATGGCGGCAAGCGCGATAAGTTTTCCATTTGAGAAATTAAAAGGTCGCGAAAACTTTGATACGTGGAAGCGACAAGCGAAATCGTACTTAATAATTAAAAATTGTTGGAAAGTAGTCGAAAATGGGCTACCCCAAGAACCCAAAGTTACGGAAAAAGACTGTGATGAACGCGCATTGGCCGAAATTACGCTCATGAGCCGAATAATTTCTCATACATTGCCACAGCTACGTCGGCGCATATGGCATGGAAGGCGCCGCTTGCTGCGTATGAAGACTCGGGTCTTACGCGAAAAGTTGAATTGTTGAAACAGCGAGTACAGTGTAAATGAACAGATTACGTATCTATGCAAGAATACGTTAATTTGGTAGTGATGACGTCACTCAAAGTCCAAATCGCAGGGCTGAACATTGACGAAGAGCTTCCAGCATCGCTAATGCTAGCAGGGTTACCAGACGATTTTCGTGCTCTAGTGCTAGCTGTGGAAAATTCCAAGTACAAAAGTCTGGTTGGTTCGTTTTATCTACGCTATGTAATAAGTTCCAAACTTTAACATCTATCCTAACTTCCCGACTATTTGACGTATCTTCCCTCTCGTGCCCAGTAATATCTGAGCAACCTGGGAAATGTGTGCTGAGTAGAAGTTCTAGAGACTCCTTTAATAGTTGAAGTGAATGTGCCATCTACCTTCTGTAGCAGCTCCCAGTTCTGAGAGCTTCTCGCCTATATTTTCCGAAGTCTAGAAGCGTCAGTCGTTCGCTCTACTTCTTCACAAAAGGATTTCCAGGATTGCCTTTGAGCAATTCTAACCTCCTTCTTAAAGACCTTAAGAGCCTCTCTGTACCCTTTCGAGTCATTTTCAAGACGTATATACTTCGCCTCATTAAAAACTCTCCTGTTGACCCGAAGCTTGCTTAGCTCTTCCGTCTACCACCGAGGTTTCGGCTTTCCCCTCAGCTCCCTTAGTTGACAGGTTTCTGCCAAGGCCGCGTTCAGGCTGCCAGTAACAGAGCCAACCATTTTTTCTATCCCTTCTATGCTTCCTGGTTCGCTAAATGGACAGACATTTAAGGTATTCCCAACTTGATCTACATATTTATCCCAGTCTGTTTTCCTGATATTTCTACCAGGCTAAGGTTTAGGTAGAGTTTTGTTCATCTCAAACGAGATGTATCTGTGGTCAGACGAGGAGTGTACTTCTAACACCACCCACTCCCCTATTCTTCCTATAACAGAGTCAGAGGCAATGTTGGAGACTATTACCTCTTGCCTATTGCTTCTGACAAAAATAGGTTTAACACCCCTATTACAGATTTGCAGGTTAGTTCCAAGCAAATAATGAAAAGGCACTCACCCCTCATATTAATGTCCGTGCTGCCTCACACCGTGTGATGAGCATTTACGTCCGCACCAGTGATCAACTTAGCACCTAACTTTTGGGAATGCGTCACCAGATCCTTAAAAATTGACTTTGGTAGCTCTTCATGGTCGTGGGCCAGGTAGCATAACGATATCAATATTGAGAAGCCAGTACAAGGAACTTGCCCTGAGTTTCATTCGGATTTTCTTCGCTTCTATATGCTTTCTCCAAGTGAGTCGTCGGTCGACATGCATTCCTAAGTATTTGACCTCTGATGCTTGTGGGATTTCAATGCCATTTAAGGAGACTGCCGAACAAGATCGAGGGTTGAGGGTAAATGTCATTAGAGGGAATAAAAGCATTTATCCCTCTGCGTATAAGTACACACGCTCTAGGTTTACCTATATGCATGTATACATCAGATTATATTTTTGAGTCCCTAGTCCGCACACAAGATCATGTACAACCCATGGTTCTTAAATCTGTCCTTTGACAGATGGAGTATAAGATTGGAGGAAGCAACCTTTGAGTGGTGCAGATTATTTTGAAGTACCCGTAACATCAGTTACTGGTCTCCACATCCACCACCATCTTATCAGCATTCTCTTTGTCCGATGTCAGTAGCTCCTCCTCATCATTGCGCCACCCTATCCGATAAGCAACAGACACTGCCATCGGCTGATGCCCTGCGTAGCGGACCCGCCTTGACAGAACCATAGCCAGGTTATACCTCTGACGCTCCATCTCCGCCAGCAGAAGTGGTGTGGGCCTCTCCTTCCAGTTGAAAAGAGGCGCCAGGGTCTACCTCAACTCCTACAGGGTCCATTGTGCCGGAGACATTCACGTCCTTTTTATAGACCCTCAATGGACGAGAATCCATAGCTCACGACACCGTCGGAACAGAGATTCCAACGAGCCCGTGCTTACCACAAAAGTAGCACTGCGGTACTCGCCTTTTGGCTCCTCCATTTTTGTGAATTTATACGATAATGTCGGGAGTTCAGGATTATATACCCGTAACATCTCCAGAACCATTTGAGTGTCAGATGGTTCAATTGGCATCCAAGCCCTCCCTCTTAGCTGGTTAGAGATATTCTCCCTCGAAATTACCACCTTCAGCTTCTACCTAGGCCGAACTTCACCGATTCTGGAGATGGCTATTCGATATACTCGTAGATCCGTTGATCTCTAATCGGCACATGCGATTAGTTTCACGTGGTTTTTATGCCATCCACTATCGCGACAACAAGGAGCTGGGCCAGGATGTTCCTTCAAAATCTGGAAGAAAGTGCTCGATAGCCTGGCTTCCACTTTCTTCCAGTTCTGAACCGAAATGGTGCCGTCAACGTTGCTTTTGTCAACAATGGCCCATAATTGCTGACCTCGCACAAGTTGATCACTGGTGCGGACGTAAATGCTCATCACACGGTGTGAGGCAGCACGGACATTAATATGAGGGGTGAGTGCCTTTTCATTATTTGCTTGGAACTAACCTGCAAATCTGTAATAGGGGTGTTAAACCTATATTTGTCAGAAGCAATAGGCAAGAGGTAATAGTCTCCAACATTGCCTCTGACTCTGTTATAGGAAGAATAGGGGAGTGGGTGGTGTTAGAAGTACACTCCTCGTCTGACCACAGATACATCTCGTTTGAGATGAACAAAACTCTACCTAAACCTTAGCCTGGTAGAAATATCAGGAAAACAGACTGGGATAAATATGTAGATCAAGTTGGGAATACCTTAAATGTCTGTCCATTTAGCGAACCAGGAAGCATAGAAGGGATAGAAAAAATGGTTGGCTCTGTTACTGGCAGCCTGAACGCGGCCTTGGCAGAAACCTGTCAACTAAGGGAGCTTAGGGGAAAGCCGAAACCTCGGTGGTAGACGGAAGAGCTAAGCAAGCTTCGGGTCAACAGGAGAGTTTTTAATGAGGCGAAGTATATACGTCTTGAAAATGACTCGAAAGGGTACAGAGAGGCTCTTAAGGTCTTTAAGAAGGAGGTTAGAATTGCTCAAAGGCAATCCTGGAAATCCTTTTGTGAAGAAGTAGAGCGAACGACTGACGCTTCTAGACTTAGGAAAATATAGGCGAGAAGCTCTCAGAACTGGGAGCTGCTACAGAAGGTAGATGGCACATTCACTTCAACTATTAAAGGAGTCTCTAGAACTTCTACTCAGCACACATTTCCCAGGTTGCTCAGATATTACTGGGCACGAGAGGGAAGATACGTCAAATAGTCGGGAAGTTAGGATAGATGTTAAAGTTTGGAACTTATTACATAGCGTAGATAAAACGAACCAACCAGACTTTTGTACTTGGAATTTTCCACAGCTAGCACTAGAGCACGAAAATCGTCTGGTAACCCTGCTAGCATTAGCGATGCTGGAAGCTCTTCGTCAATGTTCAGCCCTGCGATTTGGACTTTGAGTGACGTCATCACTACCAAATTAACGTATTCTTGCATAGATACGTAATCTGTTCATTTACACTGTACTCGCTGTTTCAACAATTCAACTTTTCGCGTAAGACCCGAGTCTTCATACGCAGCAAGCGGCGCCTTCCATGCCATATGCGCCGACGTAGCTGTGGCAATGTATGAGAAATTATTCGGCTCATGAGCGTAATTTCGGCCAATGCGCGTTCATCACAGTCTTTTTCCGTAACTTTGGGTTCTTGGGGTAGCCCATTTTCGACTACTTTCCAACAATTTTTAATTATTAAGTACGATTTCGCTTGTCGCTTCCACGTATCAAAGTTTTCGCGACCTTTTAATTTCTCAAATGGAAAACTTATCGCGCTTGCCGCCATTTTCGACCAAATCCTTGGTTATTCGATTATTAACAATCAATCCGCATTTTTTAACTATTTCGTTGCTTTCCTTTCGTTTATTTCTACTCGATGTCGATTTTATTTCGAAACATAAGGCCCATAACCTGTTAAGAGTTTTATACTTATTACATAGCGTAGATAAAAAGAACCAACCAGACTTGTGTACACTCAAAACAGAAGTAAGTTTATTTTGATAGTTCATTCAATTATGTAGTGAGTTGTATTTCAAAAATGGTTATCAATTTAGGATTTCAACAATAGACGCTCTATCTGAGGATCGACTCTTATGGGCTATTGAAAGTTTCAAACCTTTTGAGTCCCCTGGTCCTGATGGTATTTATCATAAAACCGCTGGATACCTAAAAGGCTAGCTGTTAACAATCTTGGAAGGATGCTTTAAGTTTGGGCTTAAACCTTTTCAGTGGAGACAGGCTAGAGTGGTCTTCATTCCAAAGGCCGGAAAAAGTTCACATACTTTCATGTTTACATTACTTTCTATATTTTCAAAGTGAGCGGATGTTTTTTTTCGGGCTGCGTAATTTTTAGAGTAATTTAAAAAAATGTATTTCAAATCAAGTGCGAAAAAGGTGATAAGCCAAATCTGGCAATCATTATTTAGTTAAATCTGAGACAGACACTAAAAGAAAATTTTTTTTAAAAACTTAAATATAAAATAAATAAAAGGTGCTTCGAGTAAGTATTAAAACGAAAAGTCACACACATAAACATAAACACAAACTGTAAACTAACAATAGCTGAGAGGGGATGCTTATGAGCACATTACGCTCTCCCCAACCACAGCGTAAGCTCGCTAAGGCAGATAATGCATCGTACAATGTGAGCAAAGATCTGATGCTCTCTAACGATACAGACAATTTGATGCTTGAGCAGGCGCCTGAACGTTTGGTGATGAAAGCTCAGCATACACTAAACAGAAAAGCAATTGCATAGTCTCAAAAACAGATATTCAGCGCCGATGCGCTAATTCACTATCTGCTCTCTCCACAGCAAACACATTAACCGCTACAGCCACCAACAAAGCATTAACCAACAACATTAAACCAACTGCAAAACAGAATAGTTCGGCAATACAGACTGGCATGAATCGCCATATAAACATTAAGCGAAAGAAAAGTCAGTTTAAAAACATGACAAAAAAACCAACAAAAATTTATAAACCAAATAAATATGAAAAATGCACCAACACAGCACCGAGCCAAAATCGCTTTGCCTTGCTTGCCGATAATGTAGCAGGTCCAGACCAAAAAAATTAAGGTACATAAATACTTAAAGAAGTCAAACCTCCCCTCAATTTATCTGCGCGAACGCAGCTCTAATATGCTGGTCTCTAGACTATCTAGCTTGATAGGGCAAAAGAACTTCCATATAGTTGCATTAAAGAAGGGAGACTTACACGAAACAAAAATTGAGATCTATACTGACAAAAATTGACAGTAGTAAAAAAACTATTATACGTACCAACTGAAAAGCAGTAAAGCTTCGATTGACGTAATAAAAGGAATAGAATCAGATGTCGACCAATCTGAGATAAAAGAAGCACTGATCGAAGCCGGTTTCAACCCAAAATCCATATTTAACATAAAAATAAGAATAATATCCCACAACCAGTGTTCCGAGTGGAGCTTGAACGAGAATCAAGAAAGCTGCAAAAAAAAACGAAGTCCATCCAATCTATAATATGCGATACCTTATGCACCGCCAAATTTCACTTGAAGAACCCCACAAACGCAACAGCCCTGTAAAATACACAAACTGCCAGGAGTTTGTTCATACCAAATCATATTGCACCCCACGCCCCATTTGCGATGGCTGTGGTGACGTCCACCCATCCTCCGCCTGTACGGTCGATAAAAAAAATGAAAATGTTCTTACAAAAAAAGTAATAATTGCGGCGGAAGTCATACAGCAAACTATAGAGGTTGTCCAGTGTATGCTGAGCTGAAAAATAAAATGCGCCAACAGAAGGATAGAGGTCGACGCGAATCTACTTACGTAGCGCCTCTACACCCAATCCCCACTACTTTCAGCGACAAACATGCTCCACCTGTCATGAGTTACTCTAATGCACTGAAATCAAATTTAGCTGAAAATTCAAATACCATAAACAATCGCAAAATCTAGAGGCAGTGCTCTTAACCTTAACGAAATGTATGACACAGTTCATGTCCTCAAAGCAATCAATGATGCAAGAACTAATAAATAATCAAAATCAACTTTTGAAATCCATACTTGCAAACAAATGAATACACTAAAAATTTGTCATTGGAACGCGAACGGTATTAGCCAGCACCAACTTAAAGTGCAAAATTTCCTTATTAACAGCGAAATAGACATTTTAATATGACTCATTTCTGAAACTCACCTTACTCTGAATCACAATTTTAAAATAAAAGGTTATAAGTTCTACACAACGTTGGATCCGGATGGCAAAGTTCGCGGTGGGACAGGCATACTCATAAAATACTGCATAAAATACCACTGACTAGAAAACTACGACAAGGAATATCTCCAAGCTACCTCCATCTGCCTGCAATGTTGGGACGCCAACTTAACGGTATCATCTGTTTATTGCCCAACTAGACACACTGTCGCAACAGCTCAGTTTGAAATTTTGTTCAAGTCGTTGCGAGAAACATTTATAGCAGCCGGTGATTACAACGCTAAGCATACGCATTGGGGTTCACGCTTTAAAAATCCCAAGGGTAAACAGTTATACTACGCCTTGACGAATCGGCGTAACAAAACTGACTATGTGTCATCTGGTAAACCCACTTACTGGCCTACGGATCAACGTAAGATGCCGGACTTACTAGATTTTGCAATAACGAAAGGACTCCACCAAAAACTTCTGTCTACAGAATCATGCTTTGAGCAGAGTTCAGATCATTCCCCAGTTATAATGCACCTAAGGAAATACCCAGAAGACACATACCAACCTTTTCGATTAGTAACAGGTAAAACAAATTGGTTAAAATTTCGTAAATATATTTGCAGTCACCTTCCTGATAAATGTAATCTTAAAAGTCCGGATGAATTAGATTCCGCAGTACAAACATTCAACTGCACACTGGTATCAGCAGCAATTCACGCTACACCCCCAAACGGCCAAATCCCACGCAAATCAATATGCTCAACATCATTCGAAATTGAAAGACTGATAACGACAAAGAGACGGCTCAGACGACTGTGGCAAAAGCACAGGTCATCGCTAAAGCAAAAATTCACGACAGCCAAAAACAAACTGCGAAACGCATTACGCGACGAAACTGAAAGCGGTATACAGGCCTACATCTCGCACCCGAACCCCCTTGAATCCACAAACTACTCCTTATGGAAGGCAGTCAAAAACACGAATAAACCTACAGAATCGGACTCGCCTATAAGACTTATAGACCTAAGATGGGCGAGAAGCAATGCAGAGAAGGGGCAAGCTTTTGCTCAACATCTTAAAATTGCATTGCAACCAAATCCTCCTAGTAACAACTTTAAAATACCACCATTAAACAACCTAATTCCCCAGATGGCCCCACGGTTGAGACAGAAAGAAGTGTGGCCTTTTATCTCAACTCATTTAGACAAAAATAAAGCGGCAAGCCACGATCTGATAACCACAAAGATGTTGATGCAGCTACCTCCGCTTGCAGTAAAGCATTTAGCAATATTATTTAACATAATTTTTAGACAAGGTTACCTTCCTCAAGTTTGGAAACGGTCCCACGTAATCATGATTCCCAAACCTAGGAAAACTCCAACGCAAGTCTCGTCATACAGACCAATAAGCCTGTTATCCGTCGTCTCGAAACTATTCGAAAAATTATTGCTATCAAAATTAACCCCATATCTGGTACAGAAAAAAGTAATACCTAACCACCAGTTTGGCTTTCGAAAAGAGCATGGCACTATTGAACAAGTACACCGACTAGTGTACCAAATCAGAAAGATATTCGAGGAGAAACAATACTGCTCTTCAGTGTTCCTCGATGTCGCACAAGCCTTTGACAAAGTGTGGCACGAGCGTCTATAAAATAAGAAAACTTCTGCCCTCAAATAACCATAGTGTCCTAGAATCATACTTAAAGAGTATGCGATATCAAGTCAAATGTGAATATTACCTTTCACCAGAACTGGATATATTGGCTGAAGTACCTCAAGGAAGTGTTCTTGGACCGATATTGTACACACTATACACCTCAGATTTACCAACAAACAAATACCTTCTCACCGCAACTTTTGCCGATGACACTGAGATTTTATCTTACCACAAGCACTGTCAAATAGCATCGCGTGATCTCAACGAACATCTACACGTGGTTGAAAGTTGGCTTTGGAACTGGCGCATCGCTGTAAATGAACAAAACAGCACACCCATAACATTTACACTCAACAAACACACGGGTCCTCCAATCATACTTAACAGCAAAACTATCCCACAGGAGACAGAAGTGAAATATTTAAGTATCCACCTCGACAGACGCCTTACCTGGAGAACACACATAGAAAAGAAAAGAGCGCATATCAAACTAAAACCTGCAAGTCTTAGCTGGCTTTTAAATTCAAATTCAAAACTATGCCTTGACTACAAAGTACTCTTATACAAAGCCATAATAGTACCCATCTGGACATATGGAACTCAGCTGTAGGGAGACGCAAAAACATCAAACACCGAGCTTTTGCAAACGATCCAGTCTAAAATACAACGCATGATCACTGGTGAACCGTGGTTCATGAAAATCCTAAACATTCACCGAGATCTAGGTGTGGCCGCAATAGGTCAGAGGCATTTAGATGTCAAAAAGAGGTACCAACTAAAACTATCGAACCACCCCAATATACTAGCTAAGAAATTACTACAAACAAGCCCACGACCAGGTTGAAGAGAGCAGACTTATCACCATTGTAAACTATTATTAAATAAGCCATCATTACTAATTTCTCTAATTACTTTTATTATTTTTTTTTTGTTTTTCTAAAATAATAAGTGGTCACTAATATCTTCTCCATACAGTGGTAAGGAGCAGTGATACATTGTTGGCTACTTTTGGTATGTATTTACTTATTGTTAGTCTCTATATGAGTTGTTACAATCAATATTGTATTGTTTAAAAAAATAAAGAAGTTTTAATATACATGAAAAACAAAACATCAAAAACCAATGTTAGAACATATGCGGAAGTTCGGTGTTTGCGATTCGCTTTAGTCTTCTATGTGGGCAATTTTCCATTACCGATAGTTGTCGCATATGATGGGTCTTTAGACGCTCCGAGTATTTTCTGCTACATTTTTACTAAGATTTCCTCCACCGTCTCAAGTCATTGTGTCTTCATTCTATCCCGTATTTCCATATTGGTATGAGTATTGTGTTATATATTTTTTGCTCATTATGTTATGATAATTTGGAACTTCTACCTAGTAGCCAACTTAATTGTCTGAATTTGTTTCTTATTTCATATTGTTTACGTTTTATATGTTGTTGATTATAATGCCAAGGTATTTTGCGCTGGGTTGAATTTTAATTATTTTGTCGTTAATTGTTAGAGGATTTTTCTCGGAATTCTTGTCAGTATATACAACTTGCACAGATTTCTCTTTGTTTATCTCTATACCCCATTTTTTGAACCAGCGGGCTGTATTATTAATAATTCTTTGCAGCGTATCTTTCGCGATTTTTTCGGCGTAGTTTGAAGCTAGGAGTAGAGTATCATCTGTAAATGTTACTATCATGCTTCCTTGTGCTGTGAGGGTTGGCATGTTTGCAGTATGTATTAAATATAGAAGTGGTCCTAGTACTGTACTCGGCTTATGCATCGATTGCAGATTCCATACAGTGTATGAATGCAAAAGAATACTGTGGTATGGAAATATACCTAGCGCAAAGCGGAATGTCGCCTTCAGCAGACTTTGTAACCGGCAGAGTTTGCCGTTGGTTACGCTAATGTTTGGTGCTGTTCTTGACCAAAGTAGGTCAAGAGCACCGAGAGGAAAATAAGAAGTCTAATGCAGTATTGCTTGTTTAGATGTTCAGATTAACTCTGGTTTTTTTTAGTGGCTCGCTGGCTCTTTTATATCATTTAAAATATATTGTTATCTAATTCTATCTTAACAAGAAATTAATAATACAAATGATATAAATAATAAACTTTTTCAATCAAATAAAATAGTTATAATGATTCTTGAAGAATTTAATGATACAACTTCTAACTCTAAAAAATAAATTAATTCTATATTTTTAAATCGAAAAGCTATAAAAAAAAAATTGAACAAATCGATAAATATTTATTATACCCTTTATTTTTAAAAAAGGTAAATAGGGTATACTAATTTTGTGCTTTTGATAGGGGTGCAAGGGTCAAGAAGGAGGCGTGGTAGGTATGGACATATATATATATACAGTCGCGCCCACAGCTAACTAAAAATCGTTACCAGGTTCCTATTAAAGATTTATCAAATGGGCATGTTATTTATACATCCACGCCCATTATTGACATATTATATATTATTATTATTATTATATATTATTATAACTAATAACTTATATATTATATATTATTATAACTAACGACCTATACAACATTTTTGGTCTAAATTTTATATTAGTAGTTATATTGCCACTACAAAGCCATACGCAAGAAATGGGGTCTATATATTCAATTCAAGGTACCGTACCGAAAATTACAGTAGATATGCTCCAAATGATGTTTTATGAAGAAAAGATCCCCATTGTTGAACTCGAACGCGCAGGAAAAGGTAAAGGGTATTTCGAAGTCGGTCTAACCCGACTTCAGACTTCTGTAGTCGCAAATAATCTAAAATGAATTATTCCATATCTTTAACACCAAAAATCTATATTTTTATTAAACTATTTATATATAATCATAATATACAAACATCACTTTTCAAAATTAATAAATTTAAAGGTACTCAATGTAAAAATAATAATAAAAATTCTCGAATTTTACCTGGTCTAAAATAATAAATCCCCGAAAAAATTTGTGCATGTTGTCTATAAAAATATTTATATAATGTATACGGCGCTCTAAAAAAAGATAATAAAGCTAA
Organism: Clusia tigrina; assembly: GCA_920105625.2. NCBI lineage: Eukaryota > Metazoa > Arthropoda > Insecta > Diptera > Clusiidae > Clusia > Clusia tigrina. The sequence continues at coordinate 114,273,353 of OV050031.1, read as the reverse complement.
TAAAATTATAGTAATTAATGATCAACTAACAATTCTATTTAATAAATAAATTTCTCCTAATAAATTTAAATAAGGAGGAGCTGCTATATTACAAGAACTTAGTACAAATCATCAAAATGTTAATGAAGGTATAAAATTTAATAATCCACGATTAATTACTAAACTTCGTCTTACTAAACATTCATAGCTAATATTTCCTAAATAAAATAAACCAGATGAGCATAATCCATGAGCAATTATTAAATCAAAAGAACCACATGCCCCTCAATAAATTATAGTTAATAGCCCTGCTAAACCAATTTCTATATGAGCTACTGAAGAATAAGCAAATAAAGCTTTCAAGTCTGTTTGACGCATACACATTAATCTAATTAAAATTCCTCCAACTAGTCTAGTTCTAATAAAAAAATATTTATATTTTAAACCCATTATTTGAAGAAATCTAAAAACTCGCACTAAACTATACCCCCCTAATTTCCATATAATTCCAGCTAAAATTATTGACCCAGAAATTGGAGCTTTGGTAATCATAAATAAACTAAAAATATTTTTATTAAAAATACAAAAATTATAGAAATATATAATAATTAAAAGTTTATTAAAAAATTTCTAGTTATATAAAAATTTAAAGAACCCATTATATTATATAAATAAAAAATTCCAATTAATATAGGTAATGATGCAAATAAAGTATAAAATAATAAATAAAATACTGCTTCTAAACGTTCCGGCTGATACCGTCACCCTAGAATTAATGAACCTTCAAAAAATAAATAAAATAAAAATAAATTTATTCTTCTAAAAGTCAATACTAATAAAATTAATAGCCCAATATCATTTAATAAAAATAAATTAATAAAATTGTATATACCTTAAAACAGATTCCTTTGCTATTAATATTAAAGAATAAATTCATAATCTTAATAAAATTAATCCGTAAGATAAATAACCTATAAAATAAAAAATTATTATAAAATAACTAGCTGTACCCGGTGCGCTCCGCTATCCCTGAATTGTAGGGGGTGTAGCATTCAGCTGGTCAAAGAATTTTTGAAATCGGATGAGTAGTTTAAATAAATAAATTTTAAGGAAAGACTTCATTTTGATACATTTTATTGATTTTGTTCATTTCGAAAAAACTGTGACATTGCAGCGTTTCGTTACAATTTTATATTTATGGAAGTGTGTAACAACTCAATTTTCCGCCGGTGTAAGCTCGCCGGATAACCAGGTATCGTATACAGAATTTATACCCAGAAACCTCAAGGATCCTTGAAGTTCTTCGTGGGTCCTTGAAAGTGCTTAATCGCAACAAGTCCTTGGATTATCCTTCGATATTATTTAGTCCTGCACTTGGATTATCCTTGGATATTATTTAGTCCTGCAACGCACTTTCCAGAGCTGAGGGAAAAACTCAGCAACTTGCAGGGGTCGTATACAAAAATTATTAATATAAAATCCTGTGAGTTAAATTTGCTCGGTGTCTTTGTTTAAAATACCGATTGTGGAGTGTTTTTTTATATTTTCCGCTCTCTATTCTTGCCAATCCCCTCACTACTGCGCGTTTAATCGACTTTATAGCTTTCTTTCGCCTACTAGTGTTTTTTACAGGTTTTTGTGTGAGTGAAATTTGTCAGTTGGCAAATTTCATCTTCACACTCCTTCCTTACTTCGCGGTGGGAAAGACACGGTATAGTAGGGTTTCAATTCGCTGATATGGGCTGTCTTCGTCTCCTTGCTTCCCTCCCTTTTCATCTGGACAATAACTGGGGAGGTGAAGGTGTCTACACAATACGGTCCATCGTAACGTGGGGCCAACTTGGCGGTGAAGTGGTCGGTGGCCTTGCACAAATAGTGCTGTCTTACTAACACCAATTGTCCGACTTCTGGTTTCCACATTCGGCGTCGCAGATTATAATATCTTCTTTGATCCTGTGTTGCTCGTTCCAAGTTTTGCCTCACGATGCGATAAGCTTCTTATAGTTGATCTACTCGTTCGTTAGCAGTCTGTGGGGTTAGCCCTGTACCCAACGTTGTCTCATCGTACAGCGCCTTTGGTAGTCGCGGTTCACGCCCCTGTACCAGATAAGCCGGACTGTATCCCGTTGTCTCCGATACACTAGTATTAATGGCAATAGTCAATTCGGGAAGCAAGTCGTCCCACTTCTGCTGCCGTTGACTCGCACATTGGGCCACCATAGTCTTGATGGTGCGATTGGTGCGTTCCACCGCATTTTCCTGCTGAGTGTAGGGCGCCGTGAACTGGTGTTGGATGCCATAGCCCTCGGTAAACCGGCGGAACGCTCGACTACTGAATTGAGACCCATTGTCCGTCACTAGGATTTTGGGTAATCCAAAACGAGACAGGATGAGTTCCCGGAAAGCCCGTTGCAGTGTCTCGGTGGTGGCTTTTCGGAGGGGGGCCATCTCGGTCCATTTGGAGAATTTATCGAAGAACACGACTAGCATGGTGTTACCATGTGTGGAACGGGGTAAAGGTCCGACAAAGTCGGCGCACAAAACAGACCAAGGCTCAGTGGGGATGTGGCTCAACATTTTCCCAGCTGGTTGTTGGTGGCTGCTTTTATATCGTTGGCAGGAGGAGCATTGACGCACGTATCGACTTGTATCGCGGAATAGCCCCGGCCAGTAATATCGGTTGGCTATCCGTGCTATTGTTTTTCTGATGCCTAAGTGTCCTGCCGTAGGTGCATCGTGATTTTCCTGTAGAACCCGGTTCCTGAGCGTTCTTGGTACACACAGTTTCCACGGGATGCAATCTTCGTCGCCGCGATAACTCGGGATGTGCCTGTATAACTGTCCACCTTCCAACTGGTAGTCAGCATATTTCTCCGGGCTAGCGATGATCTCTGCTTTACGTTTTTGCCACCAGGGGCAGTCTGGTTCTGTTCGGTCCTCAATGGTAATGGTGCAGGCGGCTTCTGTTGGCTGTCTAGACAAGGCGTCGGCTAACACGTTTAATTTGCCCTTCCGGTATTGCACGTCGAATGTGTACTGTTGTAGTTCAAGGGCCCATCTTGCGATACGACCTGCAGGGCTTTCTATGGAGTTCAGCCACTTCAGTGACAGGTGATCCGTAATGACCGTGAAGTGGTATCCCTCAAGGTAAGGTCGCACCTTTCTCATACCCCATACGATGGCTAAGCACTCTTTTTCTGTGGGTGAATAGTTTCGCTCTGCATTATTTAAGTGGCGGCTGGCGTAGGGTATCACGCGCTCCACCCCGTCGACTTCTTGGGTGAGCACCGCGCCCAGTCCGTAGTCGCTTACGTCGGTCTGGAGCACAAACTTCCTAGTGAAATCCGGACACGCCAGGACTGGTGCCTCGGTCAATTTCTGCTTCAACTGTTCGAACGCGTCTTGCTGCTCTCCAGCCCACTTGAAGTGTTTACCCTTTTTTAGCAATAGTGTTAACGGGTGTATCGTCTTGGCGAAGTCTGGGACAAAACGCCGATACCATGACGCTACTCCCAGGCAGTGTCGCACCTCTCGTATATTTTGGGGTGGTTTTAGCTCTCTGATGGCCGCGATTTTATCTGGGTCAGTGTGGAAGCCTTGGTCACTGACCACGTGTCCCAAATACTTCAATTTCTTCTGGAATACGCATTTGTCCTTATTCAATTTAAGGTTGACTTTTCGCAGGCGACGGAATTCTTCGGCTACATTCTGTTGGTGCTCTTCCAGTGGGCGCCCTGTGATGATGATATCATCCAGGTATGCGAAAGCGTACGGCTCCATTTCGGGACCTATTACCTGGTCTAACGCTCGTTGAAATGTCGCAGGTGCCGAATGTAGCCCGAATGCCATTACCTTCCATTGGAAGAGTCCGCGGCCTGGCACCGTGAATGCGGTATACTCTTTGCTGTGGTCATCCATGGGTATCTGCCAGTACCCATTCTTCAGATCGAGGCTGCTGATGTATTTCGCCTCCCGTAAGCGGTCCAGTATGTGCTGTATTCTGAGCAACGGATATGCATCTGGTATAGATCTGGCATTCAGTTGTCTGTAATCTATGCATAATCTCCACGTCCCATCTTTCTTGCGCACGAGGACAATTGGTGCACTATGTGGACTATGTAAAGGCTCTATACATCCCTTTTTCAATAGTTCTCCACTTCGGCGTTGATTACTTCCTGCTGTGCGGGGATCCTGGGATAATAACGTTGCTTTATTGGCCTGTCATCGCGCATCACAATTTTGTGTGTTGTAATGTTGGCTACTCCAGGTTTGTCTTCAAATTTATCTAGCTCGGTCTTCAGAAATGCTTCGATAGTCTCTTTCTCCGTGATGGCCTCTTCTTGAATGGTCGTGCACTGTGTAAAGTCGCTGTTTTGCACGCCCCCAACCTGAGGTCCCAGCATGATATCTTGGTCACCGCATTCGATTTTTGTTCCCATTGTCGACATGAAATCGAGTCCCAGAAGGAGGTCGTCTGTGGCGTCCGGCATTGTGAGTAGCTCGAGGTCGCAGTTTCGCCCCCTAACTGTATGTTCACTTGAAGCACCTCCGTGACCTATCGGGTGCGTCCGTCGGCCATACGTGCACGTATGTGTGTAGATGTTACCCTACCAGTGGTTGCATGTAACTGGCGGCTAAGGCTTTCGCTGATGAAACTTCGAGTGGCTCCTGTATCGATGGTGGCGTTGGTGGTGTAGGTGCCAATGGAGACAGTGGCAAAGATGCGCTACCCATCGCAGCGCAACGCACTTATTGTTGGTGAGGCCGGATGCTTGTGGGCTGTGTCGGGCCTCGTTCCTGACGACAGCCTTGCCAGTTTCCCGTTTGGGCTCTGCAACACTCAACAGTCCTGGTTCCCAGCTTGCCACAGTCCCAACAGAATAGAATCTGTGCATTACGGCAGTAGCGCGCGACGTGTCCATTCTGTCCGCAACGCCGACAGGCAGTGCGTACGTCTATCATGGTGTTAGCATTGGTATCGGTCGTTGGCAGGACCTGCCGACTCCGAGTCTCCCTTTGTGTGGTATGCTCGATTCTGATTTGCGGAATAAGTCCTCTTGGTTGTGGTGTAGGTGCTCTTGGTTATGGCATATGTGTTCTGGGTTGTGGCGTGGGTGTTCTGGGTACATCATGGTCACTCCGTATGCCCTCCAAATCTTCCGCCATGCTCACTAGTTCCTCCAGCGTCGTAAAGTCTTTTCGGCGTACTTACCATTGGTACTCCTCCAGACTGTTCTTAAATATTCGTTCTAGCTTCTGTTCTTCTGAATACCCAGAGGTCCTGGACTTCCACAGACTACCACATATAGTTTTAATGGTTCCCGGGGCTTTTGTCTTCGCTGGCGAATCTCGTCATCGAGTTTTTCAAAGTACCTCGCTGGTAGAAAGAATTTCAAGAAGTCTTTCTTGAACGAATCCCAGTTGCTCCACGATCTGTTGTTGTTTCTGTACCATAACGATTTTATCTTGAATTTAATATTCTATCTATCCCTAATTATTTTATATATAGTGTAATTATTAAATTTATTTACCCTAAGCATTGGCTAAGGATTAAATATAAAATGTAGTTATGTAAGATTTAAGTACGTATTATGAGTTCCATTTAGAAGATTCAATAAAAAATGAAATATATCTAAAAAAAAAAAAAAAAGAAATTTGTGAATAAGCAAATCTGAAGTGACTAAAATATTTGATTTGAAAAAGAAATTTGTAAGCTAGTTTTGTTAATATACCAATATCTGTCGCAAGTAGAAAAATCAGAACTACTGACATTTAATAATTAGTATTATAATGTAATGTGAGTCTGCAAAGTTAAGGCCGACAAAAGATTTGCATGAGTAATTGTGTGTTTCGGTCGTGTGTTAATTCAGACTGAATCCATTTATTAAATGTGAATTTCAATGTTGCTTATTGCATGTGAAGTTCGGTGATGCAAATCTAATAGTTATGCAGATTGAAAGTTACAAACTCGATATTTAAAAGCTAGGTGTAAATATAATAAATGAAAGTTGGAAATATGTCGAAAAATCCAGAACATTATCTCGCCTATTTAGATACTCTTTAACCATTTACAGGTAGCCTTCACCGCTATGTGCCGCTTTAGCATTCCTCTTCCGTATTTACTGTACCTATACATAACTAGATTTTCACTCCCTGGATATATTGGAGTGATCTAACCCATTTTCCAGGGCATAGAAGAGTATGTTCATCATAGATGAGTATCAGAGCACCAGGCATCAAATATTCTTTTCTTGAGACCACTTGGTGCGCTGTTACAATGTGATGAGATAATATATTTGCCAACGTCGCCAGGATTCCTACTGCTTATGAATGAGGAGCTGCCAGCGTGACAACCGATTAAATTTGAGCTGTTCCAGGTTTGATTCAGGAAGTTGTAGCAGTGGTTGGTTGATGAGAAAGTAGCGTGGTGTCAGCATAGCGAGATTGTCAACATTATCATAAAGCGTTGTCAATGGTAGAGAGATGAGCCTCGATTCAGGCGATGTTCACCTATTACATGGCGGCTTTAACGGCAACATCCCAGATTCCACGCCGGGTGGAATGAGGTGCCACTTGATTTGTAGCTTAGTCAAATATGTGCCGATTACATTGTCCTCTACCAAAAATTTGAAGGCTTTGACCAGTTCTCCATTGGCGCCTACAATGTTTGCTCCGTTGTCTCTATGAATGTCTGATGCAAGTGCCCTTCGAAAAAATCATATACTGCTTAGAGATCCATTGCCCGCATAGCAAGGGTCGCTAAGACACTGCAATATACAGCTTGTTGCATATATTATTCATTCCCTTATGAAGCTTCGTGTGAAAATTTCCGCGTTGTCAATGCTGGTTCGAAGTTGTAAGTTTTGTAGATGTTGTTGAGCGATCATTCGTTCCCCCAGAACACAGTTCTTAAATAATAACATGGGATGTTTGTACATAACATATTGCATTTTCTCTCATAAGACCCATATAAGAAGGAAAGGTGATAGGTTTGCAAGGGAACTCCTCATTGCGAGCATTCTTTTCTCAGTAATTTGGTTGATTTCATCAACGAAGTGTAGATATTGCGACCATCCAGCACAATGCAGAGGTGTTTCGCAATTCAGCGGCAGTATAAGTTGATCATCCGTGAGTGATGGCGATACATATTCTTGGAACTAGACGATTCCAGGAGCGCCGTGATGTAAAGTACCTTGTTGAGGTTTGAAAATTTGTGATGTATGACACCAACTACATCAGGTTCTTGTAAGCCATTTCAGAGCAGTCTGAAAATACGCATAGCTGAATCCCCGCAGTGGATACTAAATATCCCGGAAGTCTGAGATTATTGAAGAGACTGTAATGTTTCTGAAATGTTAGTCAGCGGTGAGTCAAGTTGGCTTATGACCACTGCACGGTGAGAGAAATCCTAAAGGATCGTAGATTTTAGCAGATTCTGACAGCATTTATCGTTTTGTGTAAATGGTAACATGAATCGTAAAATAATCGTATACATATGCACCTGTAATAAAATCATCGACGTAAAAGTCATTTTTAGCAAGCGAACTTTTATTAGTGGACAGAAATAATGTAAAAACGTATCAGGTTTTAATGTGGAATCCGTCCATCCCCGGTGAAAATAGCGATCGTTTTGTATTTTATAAGATGACTCAAGAAAATAGCTTTAGCCTAGCAATGGATCAACTGATTAAAGACGCACATCGTATGCGTGAGTTTAGAGTAGATAATACATGCGCTCTTACGTAATTCATAAGAGAAGTCGTATTATTATTAATTCCCTTTTACCAACGGAATCTTCAGAGTGGATATACTTTTTCAACCGCATTTTTAATTAATAAATTTAACCCAAATTTATAAAATAAGCCCACGTACATATATTAAAAACGAAAGGTCTGTTATCTTTCTACATAATACAAATAATTTTAACATACATAGTACTAAACTACATGCAAAATTAAAATTCAAATCAAGATCCAAATTCAAAGTATACCAGAAATAATGATTACTTATATTCTCCAACTCAATATCGAAATTCTAACCAAAGAAACAGATTTGTAAGACAAAACAGAAATACCCATCCAAATTCAAATATGATTAGTATAAAAAGGAATCATACCAATAACTATAAAAATGATAATTTTGCAATCCAAAACCAATTTAGGAATAGACATAGATCACATACAAGTACACCACACACAAATTTTGCTAAAGACAAAAATTGAAACCTATGCAACCCTTGAGTCCCAAATCAAACACTGATAAAACTTCAAATGGCCCTAACTTCTATACGGTACGTCCTACACCTATCAAAGTTTGCAACATACAAATGCTTGTAACTTTTTACTGGAGCGTCATAAAACCTTGAAATTTTGTAACAATAAAGTACTCGAGCCTCTTGTCAATTTAAGCTATCGCTCAAAGCTATGCTACCCTTGAGTCCCAAATCAAACACTGATAAAACTTAAAATGGCCCTAACTTCTATACGGTGCGTCCTATACCTATCAAAGTTTGCAACAATCAAATGCTTGTTACTTTTTACTGGAGCGTCATAAAATCTTGAAATTTTTTGACAATAAAGTACGCGTGCCTCTTGTCAATTTAAGCTATCGCTCATAGCTATGCTACCCTTGAGTCCCAAATCAAACACTGATAAAACTTCAAAAGGCCCTAACTTCTGTACGGTGCTTCCTATACCTACCAAAGTTTGCAACATTCAAATGCTTGTTACTTTTTACTGGAGCGTCATAAAACCTTGAAATTTTGTGACAATAAAGTACTCGCGCCTCTTATCTATTTAAACTATCGCTCATAGCTATGCTACCCTTGAGTCCCAAATCAAACACTGAAAAAACTTCAAATGGCCCTAACTTCTATACGGTACGTCCTCCACTCTAACAGTAATTTTATAACCAGCCACTTCCTTTGATAGAAATTACAATAAAAAATGACAAATTAATTGCTGTAAATGAAAACAAACTCCCACAATATGAAATAGTTCTTCAATCAAATCCCATATTTTCCTTAAACGCAAAATTGAACATATCCGAAGATGTTTGCCTATAGAATTTAACGAGGATGCCACTATGACATGAAAACTAGCTATTTTTATGGAAAAAATTCGATGCGATTATGGGTCCAAACATGAATAAAGAAATAATTGCGATTAATAATACAATGTAATAAAATTTCGGCCACGTCTAACTTATAATGAACTTGAGATCTATCAATTATAAACAATAAATCTATTTGACAATCTAAAAAATGACGAGCTTTTAAGCTTTAAAAAAATCTTTGATAGCTTTGAAGATCTAATATTTGTGGAACGCCAGACGTTAAGCAATACAGAATTGGTTGACCACGAAATTAAAAACATTTCAGAAAAACCACTTTACCAAGTAGCTAGGTATATAAATCACCCCTATGGATAGTGCCCAAAAAAATATCGACAATTCAAGGGAGAAAAAATAGAGAATAATAATCGATTCTCATAGCTAAACGAAATGACTGTAGATGACAAGTTCTCTATCTGTAATATAGAGAATATGCGAGATAAAATAGGTCGATTTCTCCACAATAGACCACTACGAATTTAACTGAACGCCATTTGGACTGAAAAATGCGCCAGCGACTTTTCAGCGGTTAATTAATACAGTTTATCTGAACGATATATTAATTTAATCTACCATTTTTCAAACGACCACGATCAAAATTATTCTACTACTGAGAAATAGCTGCTGGCTATCGTTTGGGTTACTAGCTATTTTCGACCGTATCTGTATGATATGAAATTTGAAATTGTGTCTCACCACCAACCACTGCGATGGTTTTTTATTAAGTCCCAAGGAAACGAGCTGAACCCAAGGCAATATAGGTGGCTCATAAAGCTGAGCGAATTTAACATTACAATGAACTATATAAAGTGAAAGGACAATCCGGTAGCAGGCTATATATGTAAATTCATTAGGATGAATTCCACGCCTTGAGTACGTCGAATGCTTCTCTTTATGACAATATCGATAACCTAGAAACTAAGCATTCACAAGATGAAGCCATACATAATCATATTAGTATTGTTGAGACAGTCGTAAACCATTTTAAACATACAAATAACTCTACCAGATCTTAAAAACAAAGATATTGAGTTCAAAAACAAAAAAAAGAAGATATCAATTAATTCTTTTCGGAATTTCCTGCTGCTGGCTTGGCCAGACGCGTCAGTCCTGCGGACGATAAAGCCTGCGGTCTGACGGCGATGTTAGATAGTACTTAGATATTAAAGATTTAAAGGTGTTCCCTGACACAAATTTATAAATGTTATTTGGAGTTCTTATCGAACAAATTTGAATTTTTAGTCATAACACAAGTTACGCACAATGTAGCTTATTTAAAATTTATTTATTAGACAAGTCACTATACACAGTTAATTTAGAGTATATTAGAACAGTTCATATAATTATCAAGTTTACAGCGATTTTAACAATTTGATTAACTTACAATCAGTAGTTTAATTCATATAATTATCAAGTTCACGACTACAGGACTGATTTTGACCGCACAACCGTTTAATTTTAGTATCCCAATTGAATTGTCTTCTAACCAATTTTAAGCTTGTCACAAAGCCACGGTTCGGAGGCCTAAGTGACCTAAACTGCCGCAACAGTAAACCTCCCACAATTTGGGTTCCCATCACTTTCGCTTTCCTGTGTACCAACCGATCACACTCGATTTGACCGAATGCACTTGATCGATGCAGAATCAGCGAAATGCTGGTAACCGAACTTACAGTTCTGCAGCACCGTCGTTGACTGGAGCAAACACCTTAGAAGCGGGATGCATTGAACGGACGGATGTCTCACACGGGTTACGTCGACTTCTAATTCTAGAACCGAAGTTAAATTGGGCGAGGTAATTGACCAAGTTAAGGTTGACTTATTAGTTGTGGAATGCAATAATCATTTCATCATCATGTGAGTCAATTGCAAAACCAAGAAAATGCAAGTGTGCAACTTTGTTAATGTGACTGAAGCGAATGAACTGTAATAATAAGTCATTGCACTAACAAAAAGCATCAAATGTCAATTTCGTCAAATGTAGCGCGATTGCATTTTCTTTTTATATTCTTTCTTTTATCCATTTTTTTTTAAAGATAATTTGTAATAGCTGTAAGACAGTTAGTCTTAATACGGATCCGGAATAAAGAAGATCGAAATTTAAATTTTGGTGTTTTTCTTTTTTGGTTTGTTTAAAATAAATTTTTTTTTATTTTAACTCGCTTGGAAACCCATAATTGGCGCAGTCGGTAAAGCCTATAAAAATGTCCTGTGCAAAGTGCTAAAGTTATGAATAACTTAGTTTCTATTACAGTGATTGTGTGAATGATCTTAAGAGAAATTCACAAAGAAGCACATTACCCATGCTGAAGGATATAATTATTTAATGAAAACAGACTAATGGCCAGTGACGTTAATGAGTTAATAATTTAATAGAATCTTTTAAAGAAATAAAAATAAGCAAAAGCATTAAAATTCAAAAAAGTCATAATAACGACAGTTTAAAATTGAATCCAAACTGCAGCATTGAATCCAATGCCTACAGATGCAAACTTTCCTCTCCCAGCAACGGAGCTCCTAAAAGAAGCTTCTAGAATTAAGGAGTTCACCGGAGGAAGAGAATACGATATAGCATCCTTTATAAGGAGTTCGATATGATGCTGCCTTTATTCAAGTACAATATTACACTTAAAAAATTCACAAAATTCAAGGACCAGCTCTACAGGTGGTAAGAACTCTAGGAACAAGTCCATCGTGTGACGATATTAAGAAGAAACTCATCAATAATTTCGGCATAAATGGATTCATATTACATATTACATCATAAAGTATTCACAGCCAGAAACTATAATAATGTAATGTAAATTTTAACTATCTTAAGAATATTTTAGATAAATGAAATATGAAATTTGAGTTCGATAACGACAAACCGCAAGAATTTTCTCCTGTTTTGAATGAAAGTGTTATATTGAAAATATTTTTAAACGTAATAGATCCTAACCAAGCAATTGTAATCTATAGTAGAAATATTAATATATTCAAGGAGGCATCATGTACACTGAAAGAGACGGTTTACTTATAAAGTTTTATAAAACAAGAAGAACTTTTGAAAATTTGATAGAAATTTTAACGTCAGTAATCATAGTAATTTGATGAAATATGAAGAAAAACAGCTAAACCCTAGGGTAGATTTTAGATTTTCAGAAAGGCCAACAAGTAGTTCACAAGCTAAAACAAGTAGTTCACTTGGATATACTCGTATATAAAAATTCGAAATGCTATTTTTTATCTTCATCTATTGCTTTTCTAAATTTGCAACTACTTTTTATCTCGAAGATTGAAGCAAACAAACAATAATTAGAAAATATCACTATAATTTTCAAAGAGCAAATGCTTGTAAATTTGTCAGAGTAAGCGCAATGAACAAAAACACGACCGTTTAGTTTCGCAGGTTTAATAGAAAAGAAAAATGATTACTTGACACAGTAAGAACAAGAAGTTAGAGCTTGGCTTGCCAGCAGTTGGGTTGCATATGCTTATATTAACTTTGGTACTATATACCTACATACTCTGCCTCTACCCAAATGCGACTATACAAAAATTTAATCAGAATCAAGAATTTATATACATAGTGGCAAAATTTTCACAAAAATATAGTTCAATCGAAAATTAAGCAAATTAAATTTTTAATAGTCTACAAAAAATGTGATGTTTATCTTTAGTTAGACATTTTGTAAAAACATCAGCATCAACATCATTTTCCGAAGATAGAATGTACTGGATACCAATCTCGTTCGAAAGATGTTTATCACGAATGTAATGGTACTTGATGTCTGTGTGTTTGCTGCGTTTGTGAGCAATGGGATTTTGGACCAAGAATTGCGCGCCTTGGTTGTCACAAAAAATTGTTGTTGCGCGATTTACGTAGGCCTCAAATCTCATCTCCTTTAGCAAACTTCGGTGGAATGAAATTTCTTTCGCTCGCTGGCATATCGCGATATATTCCGCTTCCATGGAATTTAGCGAAACCACATGCTGTTTTTTCGATTCCCATGCGATGGAGGTGCCACCAAAACATAGAACAAATCCACTGTAGGATTTGCGATCAGTCGACTCAGAACCTAATTGTGGACGTTCTAGTATGATCTCCATATTCTGCACACACACTATTATGCACCCCATATATATTTCTGCAAATTTTTATTCCGCTGGCATCAATACGAGCATAGGTAGGCTAATTTTAATTTTAGACCCGAAAGTTCCCTATATCAAAAGTGGGCGTGTCTTTTCTCTGATCAGCCCCATTTGTTGCAGTAAGCTTTATAGTGTCCACATGTTCCTTCAAGTAAATTTTCGTCCTTAAATCTCTACCAGATCTTATGTTATTAATATTTGTGAATAGTGGGCGTGGCAGTAACTATATACCGCCCACTGTGTAATGTCCATATGTTCCCTCCCGTAAAATTTCGTCCGTAAATATCTTCAGTTATTAATATTTGTTAATAGTGGGCATGGCAGTTAATATATACCCACTCTTTGGACAGTGTTTAGTGGGACACACATCTCCATAACTGCCAAATAACATCAAGATTCCGTCAATTGGACCGAAGTTATAGTCATTTTAAAAAAGTTGAAAAAAGTTCCTTATATGGGAGGTAGGCGTGGTCTTTGTCCAAATCGGCCCATATAGCAATCTGGTTCTGTATCTTTGTCCAGACTATACTTTTGCAAAATTTCATTAAAATAGCTCTAACGGTGTAGAAAAAAAGTGGCCACAGACGGACAGACGGACGGACAAAATAAAAATTGCTTAGAAAGTGATTCTGATCATATCTGTATATATATGTCCATACCTACCACGCCTCCTTCTTGAAATTCCAACCACTCTCAAAAGCACAAAGTTAGTATACCCTATTTACCTTTTTTAAAAGTAAAGGGTATAATCAATTATTTAAAGAATAAGCTACACATACAACAAAAATAACACTGAAACTAAAGCACAGTTTAAAAGTGACTGAAAATTGATTACTTAACCCTACGTCTCCACGACAATTTTTGAGGGCATAACAACTGTCAAATTTGATTGCAAAGGTTGGCAATATTTTAATGGTGGGAATTGCCATGTTATGTCATAGTCATTTCTAAAATGTCGTCAACCAATGTAGTTCGCTCTGCCCGCGCCCTTGATTCATTAAAAGAAATGCTTGATTTATACGATGAACAGGAAAAAAGAAGGAAGCCGACGTTCTGGGTGTATCCTTTTTTACAAAGAAGGGAAATGCACAGTCTCCATCCATTTTAGCGTTTGTATTAATTTAATAGACGGGATAAAACGAAAATGTCCTACGATGCTGCCACTGTGAGCGTCACGAAAAAATGAAAAACGGCTGTCCAACAAACAAAATGAGAATGAGATGATTGCAACACAGCACGTTGGCAATTTATGGCTTGAAATATTGCAACACATAAATTGCCAACTTGAAGCAATTTGCAGTCTCCATTGGCAATTTGCTTGAAATTGCCAATTGCATGCCATCAAAAATTGCCCGTGGAGACGTAGGGTAACACAGCTGCTGAAAAAATATCATAAACAAACAAAATTTAATAAATATCAATTATTTATGTATACTCGCTTGTACATATATATGTATGTAACAACAGCGAGTACCAATAACCACACGAAAAGGAACAACAATGTTGAAACGATTCGCTGCAAAAACAATTTTATAAAAAAGAACATACGAGTACATATGTGTGTCAAATAGAAATGCAAGTTCTACACAACTTTGAACAAATATCAAATTGCAACAAATAAGGAGATAAATAAGCAAAATCTTAGCTGCGTTGATAAAAAACAATAAGAAAATGGTTCGGAATAAACACAAGAAAATCATAGAAAATAATTAAAAGAAAATTTTTTTAAGGCGAGCATTCATGTCTGAACACGACGACAGATCACAAAGGATTGTTATCTTATTTTTGCAGCATGTAAATTCTTTTATTAAATCATATTGCTGCTGCTTGTTTGTTATTTGTTTAGGGGTTGTTTGTTATTTGTCTCGGAATTCCTGCTGCTGGCAGTCGCATCAGTCCTGCGAACGCTAAGGCGTGCGGTCTGACTGCGAAGGAATAGTATTTTAAAAACAAAAATATTGAATTGCATCTTGTTAAACGAAATAGCCGTACTGGCAATGTCGATGTTGACTGTTTTCATAACACACTCAGATATAATTATATGTATATATATATATATATATATATATATATATATATATATATATATATATATATATATATATATATATATATATATATATATATATATATATATATATATATATATATATATATATATATATATATATATATGTATATATATATATATATATATATATATATATATATATATATGTATATATATATATATATATATATATATATATATATATATATGTATATATATATATATATATATATATATATATGTATATATATATATATATATATATATATATATATATATATATATATATATATATATATGTATATATATATATATATATATATATATATATATATATATATATACATATATATATATATATATATATATATATATATATATATATATATATATATATATACGAGGTGCGATCAAAAAAGAACCGTTATTGTGTGATAAAAAAATAAAGTAACTATTTATTTATTCATCAACAACTATTTTGTCCCCTTCAAAGTAATTCCCCGCAGATATAATACACTTATGCCAGCGTTTTTTCCAATCCTCGAAACACTTCTGAAACGCTTTTTTTGGTATCGCCAACAGCTCCTGTTTCGATTTTTCTTTTATCTCCTCAATCGTAGCAAAACGCTTTCCTTTCATCGGTGTCTTCAGTTTTGGAAAGAGGAAAAAGTCAGCGGGGGCTAAGTCCGGTGAATACGGTGGTTGAGGCATGATAACGGTTTTGTTTTTGGCCAAAAAATTACGCACAAGCATCGATGTGTGAGCTGGTGCGTTATCATGGTGCAAAATCCATGATTGGTTTTTCCACAATTCTGGGCGTTTCTGACGAATTGCTTCTCGCAAACGGCGCATAACTTCAAGGTAGTATTCCTTGTTGACCGTACGACCTTGTGGCAAGAATTCATGATGCACCACGCCATTGGAATCAAAGAAAACTGTCAGCAAAACCTTTACGTTCGACCGAACTTGACATGCTTTTTTCGGTCCTGGCTCATCTGGACGTTTCCATTGGGATGTTTAGGCTTTGGTTTCAATGTCATAGCCATACACCCACGATTCGTCACCAGTTATGATCTTTTTGAGGAAATCTGGATCGTCGTTGACGATGTTCAACAGCTCCTGAGCGATGTCCATGCGACGTTGTTTTTGCTCAAAATTTTGGAACAATCTTCGCTGCCGCACGTTTCATGCCTAAGACATCCGTAAAAATTGCTTGGCAAGAGCCGAACGATATGCCAACATCATCAGCAACCTCTCTGATAGTGATTCGACGATTATTCAAAATCATTTTCTTCACTGCGTCAATGTTTTCATCGGTTGTTGACGTACTCGGGCGACCAGGACGTGCATCGTCATTGACATCTTCTCGGCCTTCCTTAAACCGGTTATACCACAATTGAACTTGTGTTCTGCTCATAGTAGACTCGCCAAAGGCCACAGTCAACATTTCAAATGTCCTTGCGCATTTAATTTCATTTTTTACACAAAACTGAATACAGTTTCTTTGATCCATTTTTTCGAATAGTACAAAATCGAAGAGCACACCAAAACACGACTAACCTTTTTATCTGTCAAAAACAAACTGACAATCCAAAATGGTTCGTATTGCCAACATATATAACAGACATGTGTACCAGCATAAAAAAAAATGCGAACATCGAACATACGTAACTCACGAAATTTGTAAATAACGGTTATTTTTTGATCACACCTCGTACGTACTAATATATAATTTCGTCGAAAAATATTGTATAGGTCGCAAGTTATAATAATATGTCAATAGTGGGCGTGGCTGTAGAAATAACACGCCCATTTTTTGTGTGGTGTTTAATGTTAGTAACCGCAACCTTCCTGTGAAATTTCGTTGATAAAGCTTTAATAGGAACCTAGTAATGATCTTTGCCTAATTGTGGGCGTGGCAGTTCTATTATGATCTCCATATTCTGCACACACACTATTATGCACCCCATGTATATTTCTGCAAATTTTTATTCCGCTGGCATCAATACGAGCATAGGTAGGCTAATTTTAATTTTAGACTCGAAAGTTCCCTATATTAAAAGTGGGCGTGTCTTTTCTCTGATCAGCCCCATTTGTTGCAGATAGCTTTGCAATGTCCACATGTTCCTTCCCGTAAAATTTCGTCCATAAATCTCTACCAGATCTTCAGTTATTAATATTTGTTAATAGTGGGCGTGACAGTTAATATATACCGCCCACTTTTTGCACAGTGCTTAGCAGAACCCACATCTCCATAACTGCCAAATAACGTCACGATCCCATAAATTGGACCGAAGTTATAGTCATTTTAAAAAAGCTGAAAAAAGTTCCTTATATGGGAGGTAGGCGTGGTCTTTGTCCAAATCGGCCCATATAGCAATCTGGTTCTGTATCTTTGTCCAGACTATACTTTTGCAAAATTTCATTAAGATAGCTCTAACGGTGTAGAAAAAAGTGGCCACAGACGGACAGACGGACGGACAAAATAAAAATTGCTTGGAAAGTGATTCTGATCATATATGTATATATATATGTCCATACCTACCACGCCTCCTTCTCGAAATTGCAACCCCTCTCAAAAGCACAAAGTTAGTATACCCTATTTACCTTTTTTAAAACTAAAGGGTATAATTATAAATTCTTAAGACACAAAGACCAACCAAAATTTGGATATAACAACTTGCAAAAAATAAATGGTGCTAACATAAGAGACGATCAAAGTATGAGAGTGAGCAACATGTAGTCTTTAACAATCATCCTATTCAGGAAAAATACTTACATATATTGAAATACATACATTAAACTCAGCAGTGTTTTGAAACCTAAGTGATGTAGGAGTTATAAAAAATAAACTCTCTCTCACTCTCTTACCTTCCACTTATATTTTACTGTTGGCTCTGTTTGTTATTTTTTCGTATTATTATTAGCATATAAGTTCAGTCTTCGATTAAATTGTAATGAAGCAACTTGTTTTTTTATATTCATCCATTGTTTTATTAATAGAAAATAATGTAAAAACCTGTCTAAAGATTTATTATAATTTTTATCGCGCGGGTCAGATCGTTGAAGTCTAGGGCTATTTTGGAATAGGAACACAAAGTTGTTCGCTTCGAATGATTGTTTATGTTGTAGCTATAAAAAAACGCGACACGAATTTGAGTTAAAATTCACCATATTGACTTGAATGAACCTAAATATGTTGTTGTTGCTGTTATAAGAAGTACTGAATTTACCGCACAACAATAACCTATTTCTTCCTATGTTGTAAATAAAATGTTGTTCCGCATAGACTAGTGATTTTATTTTCGTTCATACAATTTTTTTAGATACATTTTTATTAAATTGTTAATTGTTGTATATGTTTTTGTTTAATTTCATACTAGAAACGAGAAACATAGGACACCACAAGAAGCTAAGAGGAATGACAATCGCCAAGCCCAAAAGATAAATGACACATCCAAATTCAAACGGCGTAATTATGATTCAAAGTCAGTTTTTAATAGGCTGTCTGGTCCTACTTCACGTTCCGGGGATGAGGAGTCTAGACCTCGCCTTAATTCGCGGGTAATTCGAGAGTTGCCAACCCGGCAGGAAATAGTTGCAGCACAATGTACTGATTCCGAGTCTCGTGCTCGCAATCGTCGTATGTTTGGTTCGTTATTGGGGACGTTACATAAGTTCTGTCAAGAAGAGTCCCGATTAAAACAAAAGGAAGACAAAAAAGCACAAATTGAAAAAAAAGTTGAGGAGCAGGAGTTACAAGAACGGGAAACACTTAAGAGAGAGCGTGAGTTACTTTTTATGGATCGGAAGCGAAAACAATTGGAAATAAGGACACTTGAATTAAAAATGAATCGGTTAAAGGATTTTGAAATGTGGAAAGTTTCGACATCAACCTTAAAACATTTTATAAAAACGAAATCCAAACCCCATATTTACTTTAAACCAAGGATCTTTAGCAAAACAACGGAAATGCTACTTCTGCATAATCAAACAGATATAGAAATCTTTGTAGGAGAAAAACGAGATAATATTAATAAAGAACTTTCTGAAATAGAAAAAAACTTAAAAGCCTACGAATCAGAAAGCGAAGATCATTTGGAGAATATTACCAATAATGGTAATAGTGTTGCAGAACAATGCACAGTATATGAAAAAATTAAAGACGAATTCCCCCATTATAAAGACAAGAATCCAGGAAATTTGGAATTGACAAGAAAAATAGGTATTTGTATAGTTAATTTGGCAACTATTATCTTCCCAAATTATATATATATATATATATATATATATATATATATATATATATATATATATATATATATATATATATATATATTATATACTTATATTGCAGGTGAATTAGATGCTAAAGAAAATAAATCAAAAAATGACAATGGGACCACCGTGAGTAGCAGTGTGGTAGTTATCAAGAATTTGTAATAAAATATCTTAATGAAAGACAATGATATATTCTTATACAATTGTAATGTTTTGAAGAATAAAAGCAAAAGAAATGTATACAAAATTCAATAAACGTACTAAAAAAATTGAATTTCACAGAATGACGTAATATTATTATAAATTGAAACGTGTGAATCAGAAAGACCGTATTATTCGTTAGGTCCACCTCTTATAATGCTGAATTAATGTAAAGTCTCTCTGCTAATGTCAATATAATATAGTAAATATTAGTCAGATGAACTTTATTATTCATTCCATGACACAAATTATATTGCAATAATTTTGAATACCAAACTCCTTCTTCTTCCATCCTTACCTTGGACAACCTCGGCGCCTGCTGCCCTGCGGGTTCCACTGGATTGGCATTTTTGCTATGTCCTCACTTTCTTTTCGATCCAATTCCACTTCTCTTGATCTCCGCGGTCACTGGTTTGCTGTTGGTGAGAGCAAGCAAATCTTCTTTGGAGATGATAGCTGGCCAGCAGATGCGACATATGGATCTTAGACATTTGCTAATGAGTGTAGACCTTACAGATAAAGATGGAAACCATTCACGTCATCGATCTATATAACAGCAATGGTTTTACACCACAGTTAAAAATATGTATCCTATCAAAGACAATTTGCGCCATCGCCACACCTTTGGTAGTTTGTGGAAGCCTGCTCTAGCTTTGTTTATTCGAACCGCTAAGTCTGTTGTGGCCCCACCATCTTTACAAATACCAAGATAAAACTCTTCAAGGTCTTCTACACAGATAATGTTGCCACCGCTGCTGAGAGTAAGTGGAAGCTGATGATGTTTCCATTCTCATCAGCTTAGTCTTCATGTTGATCTTCAAACCGACTGCCAAAGCGTATCTGTGGGGCGAGACAGTTTATACCTAGCTCCTTTTAAAGTTGTTTTCTTCAGTACGTTGTCAATTATAATGAAGAGTTACGGTGAGTGAGTGCATCCCTGCCTCAAACCAGTCGGTATCGAGAATTTCGCGCTGTGTTAATTTTTAAAGCGTCACTGTATACATCTTGTATGATCTCGTTAATTATGTCTGGTACTCCGCAATCGGGAAGTGTACCCCAGATTGCGCTTTTCTCAATGGTTCCCTGCTTATCCATGGTTCCCTGTGCTCTTTCTGAAACCCACTGTTTTGCTGCTTGTTTGATTAATTTACTCAATGCATTTTCGTACAGGTGGGCTATGTTGGGGCGTTGCAGCTTGTAGGTGTTGAGCCATCGGGTGCGCTTTTATTGTTTAACAATGCCTTCAGAACGTAGACGAATTTCACCAAATAATAGGTTATAGTCTATATATGTCTGCACTTCTGCGCGTACGCACAACGAGTTGTGAAATTTTCTGCTGAAGAGTAGGGTCTATTTGGTTTCTTTTTCGACCATCAGTGGGCTGCCACTTATATTTGTGACGAATTCAAATTCGACAGCACGCGGACAGTGGAGGACTTACGGCGCCGGGTTGTGTCGTTCATAACAAAGACAGAATCCAAAGTGGATTTACAGGAACGACTTAGGGAGCTAGAAACCGAGTAAACAAGTGCCTCCTCTCGTTCTTGCCAGCGCCGCTGCACCAATACAACAAGAAGTAGCAGCACCGACAGTGCGGGAGCGAACGCCTCCACCGACCACTTCTGTGGCCCTCAGCAATTCACAAGTGAGGGAAACCGCTAGACCATCCTATCCAGCAGTCATAGACCAGGTGCGGAAATGGGCAGTACGCTACGACGGCGGGATGGAGCCGCTGGAATTTATTGAACTGCTAGAGGACTTAACAGACGCCTACACTCTCCCGATAGACTTTTTACCGCGAACAATGCCTGAATTGTTGCGTGAAAGGGCGTTGATGTGGCTTCGCAATAACAATAAATCTTGGGAGACCTGGCTACGTTCAAGCGCGATTTTATTGGGGTTTTCCTGTCATCGCGATACTTTGAAAGCTTTCAGGACGAAATACATCAAAGGCAGCAGAAACACAGGAAATCTTTTAAAAACTACGTCATTGGCATGCAAAATCGAATGAGGCATGCTGGGTACAGCGAGGAGCGTAAGTTAGAGAGGATTCACCAGAATCGCTCCCCAGAATATCAACTGTATATCAAGCGCAAAGAGTTCGTCCACGTCCACCCCAAGTACTATTTCCTACGACCATGCGTATGTACAGACCACCACCTCTGGAAGAAAAACGACATCGAATGGTTGCTGTAACCCCGGACGCAGAAAACAATCCTCCTGCATGCAGACGCTGGGGACGTGACGTGTGGGAGAAGAGGGGTAGACTGCTACCGTGCGGGAAACGCGCAAGCGTCTCGTCAGGATGGATGCCAGACGGGAGCTGCAACAAACAGACCTCGACAAGAATAAACACCCTACGCTTCCAATCTGCTCGTCTTACGGCAGTCCTCAACGTAGGAACACATGAGATGGAAGTAACCATTGATACAGGGGCTACACGTAGCTTTCTAAGCGAAAAGTTTGCGGCGCGACTAACTACACCTCAGGTTAGGGCCATGAGTATCATAGTGGTGCGATTAACAGATGGATCTAGGCGAATCGTACAAGAGATGCCGGAAGGTAGCGTGACAGCACAGCATCGCTTTCTTCATTTTGCCAGACGCTATAGACGACGATATAGACTTCCAAGCAAAATATGGTGCTGCATTGAGGTGTGGAGGCATTAGTATTGTGTTGCCAAAGGACGACACCAAATTGGTTTCAGAGATAGTACAGTGCACGGTATCAAGGAGTAGTGAAGACGACAGCGTGCCAGATACAACTTCTATCATCGCGACGGAGTTGAAATTGTTTGATGAACTGAAAGGAGTAACCAGTGCACTATGGTCCAGAAGTAAATTTTTATTTGGAATAAACTCGTAGAGAAGAGATATTTGACTGAAACTTTGCATGTTGATAGCTAATAGGTAGGTTATGTAAAAAATATAAACAAAATTTAATTGGGGGCGTGGCACATCCCGCTCCCATACAATGCACTATGGTCCAGACGAGGTATTCGTCTCAAACTTTGATAATTAGCTTTGTTGATAGATAATAGCTAATTAATGAGAAAAAAATTATAAATTTTAAATTGGGGGCGTGACATATCCTGCTCTCATACAATGCACTATGGTCCAGACAAGATATTTGACTCAAATTTTACATGTTGATAGCTAAAAGCTAGATAATGTGAAAAAATAAAATAAATTGGGGGCGTGGCACACCATCCCCCATAAAATGTTAAATTCAAAATAAGTTATATGCGTTTTTATTTTAGAAAAAGAAATGTGATTTTTTTAAAGTAAATCCATCTGAAATAAAAAGAAAAATCATTAGATTAGTAAATAGCTTTGTATCTTTGTAGCACACCTACGAAAGCCCTTTTTGCCATGCTGCACTGGCTCCCTTCGGGGCTCCTGGTTAAGCAACAAGCCAAGTTGACAGCGATTAGACTTAACGCTCTTTCGCACTGGCGCATAACCCTTACGGGCCATGCCTCTATTAAGAATTTGGATCCACCTGTTCCCAACTTTTTCGATTACGTGTCGGTCTATCCCGATTTGAACAGGGAATTCGACCTCACTAATCCCAGCAGAATTTCTCTTCAAACCAAACCTGGGACTGGACTTCCAAATACCTAATCGTCGGTGAAACGGTCGAAATTGGAGGTAGAGTCGGCGGCGGTATCTTTTCCGACAAATTTGACTTAAACAACTCCCTACGTCTCCCAGACCATTGCAGCGTCTTTCAGGCTGAGGCCATTGCCATTTATCACGCAGCCAAATGGATGCTGAGTAGCGATATCGGCGCAGTCGACGTATCTATCTTCTCAGAAAGCCAAACCGCCATTAAATCTCTTTTTGGCTCTACGGCCACCTCAAGACTCGTTCATGAATGTCGAACATCTTTACATGAGCTCGAAAGTTACTCTCGGGTCCACCTAGTCTGGGTTCCTGGGCATAGTGAAATCCCGGGAAACTGCGAGGCGGCCGCGCTTGCCAAGGCAGTCACGCTACTTCAGCCCTCCGTAAATATCGGCATCCCATTGGCAACAGCCAAGCTCGATAACAAACGGAATATCTGGCTGACGCCTTCAAATCCTAGTTTGAAGAGCATACCTGCCACATGGCTAGACTAACTTGGGCAATAATGGACAAAAACAGAACCAATCATTTGTCAACTTGAGAAATGAGAGAATGAAGTTGGCGAAAGGCAAATCGGTTGGGCTTTAGAGTAGGCGTGTTGAGATACAGAGAAATAAGAAAGGTTGGTCGATGTCCGGATATGTAGGTCAAGAGCTCTTTCTAAAACCTTTAGAAAAAAAGATCTAAGACTTATAGGTCTGTAATCCTTAGGTTTGATGTGTGAGGCCTTCCCCACTTCCGGATGAAGACGACGCGAGCATTGCGCCAGCGTAAGGGAATACATTGCAATCTGAGGCTTGTATTATATATTTGTAGCAGCCATGGAAGGATAATCTCTCTCTGGATCAAGCACTCTATCCAGCTGATAGAGTGCTTGATCCACTGAGTCTACGCTCGTTGGGAAGTGGGTGTCTAATAGGATATCAAGGGTTTCGGCGCTTGAGTGAGTCCAGCTGCCATCTGGTTTTTGGATACAGTCAAGGGCTTTGTTAGAGGAGTGGATAATTTTTCGAAGACGGCTAGCCTCGGACGTCGATTCAATGCTTTCGCAAAATTCCCTCCATGACGCTCGTTTCCCTCGCCTAATGGCGTATTTAAAGTCTTTTGTCTAGTTCTCAAAGGGGCCCAATCATCTGTAACTTTAGCTTTGTTGAAGAGCATTCTACAAGCTTTGCGAAGGCTTGCATTTGTTAGTTCCACCACGGTGGTTTAGGTTAGCCCCGTGGTTCGGGAGTGATGCAAGTGATATGAGTGGCTCTTTAAAAAGCTGGGGTGAAGTCGTCGACTGACCGATCAATGTCGTGGCGGATGTGGATAGTGGGAGGAGTCTTTGCTAAGTTTGAGCCGAGAAAGATGGCAGTTCGTGTTTTTCCTATTACCTGGTTTAAGATATCCTGTATTGCCTTTAGTCTCCCTTGAGTCAATGACAAAGGTGATATAGGAGTGGTCCGAAAAGGAGCATTCCTGGGAGACGAACGAGCTGCTTTTTATGTTGGATTATTTATCGGTAACGCGGGTGATGTCAAGCACTTCCTTCCTGACGGAAGTAAGGAAGGTCGGTTCATTTCCCCGGTTAGCAATAACTACGTTGTTTGAAAGGATAAAGTCAAAAACACACTCACCTCGATCATTTGTACCGGAGCTGCCCCATATTTCATGATGGGCATTGGCATCGGCGCCTATGATTACCGGAATCCATTTCTGGTGGGCTACCGCAACCATTTGATTTAATATGTCTGGTGGCGGTAGAGGAAGAAGGTCCGTGGACCCACTTCAATGACCATTGTTACATTGTCCTTGTCACTGAATCTAGGAAGTAAAAGAGCATTAACGGTGTTTTTTTTATCAGAATGCAGGATTTCGGTTTACCTTGATCCTCGATATTTACCATACGATATCCGTATGCATTGAGCTCCGAAACCCGGTAATTTACGAGCCAAGGTTCTTGGATGAGAATGAGCTCCTCCCCTATATCCGACAGTCGGAGAAGCAGGGCTGCCGAGGCAGTTTTCGAATGCTGAAGGTTAATTTGTAGTACCTTCAGCATTGTCTTGAAGGTTGGTAATGGTGGTGTTCAACTGAATTCCTAAAAAACGAATAATTTGATTTTAGAATTTTGTATTATTTTGAAATTCTCTTGTTTCATTTCTGAAACAAATCATATTTTACTAAATTGAATACACTGACAATTTCAATCGTACATGAATGAATAGGTTAGGTTAGGTAAGGTTGCGAAAACGTATGCGGAGAGGGTCCATTGTGACTGCCTTTAAAAATGCCAAAAGAAGCCATACTTGACCTTACCCTCGTTTTCCGTATACATTGGAAGTACCATCCCTATTAAACCATTTGGTTTTCCAGATGAAAGTGAGGAGATTCGATTAGTCCACCTTCGTTATCTCTGTAAGGCTTGTGAAGAAGCCAATCATTGAAGTCGTTTCAACTGTAGTCTTGTTAATTGACATAAAAAGTGATGAATCAATTCTCTCTCTTTTTCATCACGCTTACGGGGCATTGGTGCGATGGCCTGAAATACGCTGCATGCGTCAGGCAGCCGATATGACTGTCTTGCCGGCAAGCCTTCCGAGAAGACACCCGCCCACGTTCCAACCTCCATCTTTGAGCCGTCAGTGTAGATGTAATGTCAGAATTACGCGTCACAGAGTCTGACTCCCAGTCTTCCCTCGTTGGATAGAGGGATGGAATTCTAGCTGTAAAGTCCATAGTAGAAGTCATGTAGTCTGTAGCCGTTTCTAAATCGGCCGTAACTAACCTTTGACCCTTCCGTCTTATTTCGCTCAAAATTGTACAGTATCCATGGTTGGCAGATTTCCACGTGTTGCACTCGCTCAGTCTGAGAGCACACTTGGCGGCACAGCCCTGAATGAACACTCCTAGCGGTAAGAGGTTAAATAATATTTTTGAGGCGCGCTGCTTACAGCCCCTGAGATTCCCAGGCTAGCAAGTCTTTGTACTTTGTCAATACGGGTTAGATTACATTTCCTTTCCAACGCCTTTCACCAGACGATGGACCCGTAGGTTAAAATTGGTCTTATGATTGTGGTGTCCATCCCATACACGATGTATGGTTACAGTCCCCATTTTTCCCAAAGATCCTTTTACAGGTATAGTATGCAGCCAAAGCCTTCTTTCTTCTCTACTTAATATTCCTTCTCAAATTTAACTTGGAGTCCAGAATGATATCTAAGTATCTTGCTTCTGAAGAGAGATTCAATGTTACCCTACTTAACTTTGGCAAAGAGAACTCAGGGGTTTTTGTTTTCCTAGCGAACAAAACTAGCTTCGTCTTAGTAGGGTTAACTCCTAAGCCATTACGCCCATCCGGAAATCTCACCTTGTGCTGAATCCATGAGTTCTCTAATCG
Organism: Clusia tigrina; assembly: GCA_920105625.2. NCBI lineage: Eukaryota > Metazoa > Arthropoda > Insecta > Diptera > Clusiidae > Clusia > Clusia tigrina. The sequence continues at coordinate 114,246,586 of OV050031.1, read as the reverse complement.
TTGACAAGAACTTGCCCGGGATTAGCATGGTAACGTCATCAGCGTAGGCTACAACTTTTGTTCACTTTGCTTTGAAGGTTCCTAATATCTCATTTACTACTCGAAGCCATAGAAGAGGTGATAGCACCCTCCCTGCAGCGTATGCCTTGTAGACCGCTTTCTCACCGAGGCCGTCCCCATAGTGGCGTTGATGACGACCCTGCCTACTAGCATTGTGTTAATCTATGTCACTATGAATTCCTTCACTCCGTGACCTCTCAGCGCCTTGCAGATCGCCTCTGCGTTTGCATTGCTGAAGGCCCCCACAATATCCAGAAAACCTACCAACGTTATTCATTATAGTTCATTGACCTCTCAATGATACAAACCACTTCATGAAGTGAGCCATTCGGTGATCTACCCTTACGGTATGCGTATTGCGCGATAGCCATTGTGCGAATATTGGTATCTACTAATACACAAATCGCTAAGTCTCTCATGTGTTTTAAGAATAAATCGATGAGAGACTTATTGGTCTATAATCCCTGTCAGTAGAGTGATTTATTTTTCCTTTTTGGAATGAAAAACACCCTGACTTCTTTCTGGGGAATCACGCTCTCAGAGGAATGTTGCAGCATAGCCAGTATAACCCCTCAGGACCCGCTGACTTGTACGGGTCGAAGGTGCCTATCGCCCACCCAATCTTGTCCTCCCCCACGATATCCGACACTTCGGTCCCTGAAATACGTTCAAAATTTACCGACTGCGTATGGACGGTATGCGAGTCCGTGCAACCTGGAAAGTGCGTTTCCATCAAAACCTCCAGGGACTCCTGACACGAGCCAGTCCATGAGCCATCCCGTCTCTTCACACTGCCGAGAACCGTCGTGGTTCTGGACAGTATTTTCCTGAGTCTCGATGCCTCATTTACCGACTCCAGGGTTCCGCAGAACTGCTGCCAGGACTCCCTTTTTGCAGCCTTAATTTTTCTTTTATACTCATTAAAACTGACTATAATTTTCCCAATCTCCTTCCAGCCGACTGTTTTGGCCTTGTTGAAGAGTCCTCTTGACTTTTTCCTGAACAGTCCGAACTCAGTGTTCCACCAAACCGGGTTTGGTTTAGCACGCGGCCTAGTCAAAGCACTAGATAGTTCAAAGGATTTTTTCAGTATTCCCGTAAGACGACCTTCCGCCTTATTAATGTTAGCATTCCCTTCGCGACCTTGAATTTCATCAAAGTAAGTTTTTGGGTAGCCAGTCTTGAGAATTTGGACCAGTCAGTCTTTTTTGGGTTCCTAAAAAGCCGTGGGGTCACTACCTCGGAGTAGACTGAGAAGCGTATCCGACTATGATCCGAAAAGGAACAGGAATCAGATACTCTCCAGTTGTCGACCCTTATGGTATTAGACCCAGTGGCCAGAGTGATTTCAATCACTTCCTCCCTAACCCTATTACGAAACGTTGGCTGATTTCCCTTGTTACATAAAGTTAGGCTAGTGGAGAGAATGTAATTAAAAATGAACTCACCCCTACCATTGGTATCAGTGCTGCCCCAGAGCTCATGGTGCCCGTGTGCGTCACAGCCGGCTACTATGCCCAGTCCGCGTGACTCACCGTAGGCGATAAGTTGCCGGAAGATCTGTGGTGGCGGCCGTTCCTCGTTGTACGGAAAGTTTGCGGACGCTAGGAACAAACTAGGTTTGTGCCTGTGCTCGCATACCACCGTTGTAAGTTCTCCAGCGCTGTAGGGAGTAAGAAGAAAAATATTAATATCCTATTTGGCCACTATACATGATCTTACCTTGTATTTGTGGAATGTAGAGACGATAACCATCCATCCCGAGTCCGCTTACCTTACCTCTGACGAGCCAAGGCTCCTGAACAAGGGCTATGTCCACATCGTCCTTTGCGATGAACTTAATTAAATCGAGCGATGCTGAGATGGAGTGATGCAAATTAATTTGCACCATCTCTAGCTTCCTCTCCATTGGCTTTGGACCGGGCACCCGGCATGCAAACCTTAAGAGAGCTGAACCCGACTCTAATGCAGTTGTCACTCCTTAATTTAGATAGCGACGCGGAGTCCACTGCGAGCACCGCGTCACTTCCCACTCCATTTTTGCAGGGGGTCACGGAGATCACCCGCCACTCTTCCGAATTTAGAGACTGGTTTTGCCGTCCGATCAGCTTGAGTATGGATTCCTGGTCCGAAACCGGAGGTGGAATCCACACCGAAACAACCGGGCGGATTGGAAGTAGAGAACGAGGCACCACCTCCAACCGAGCGCCCCGCCAGGGTGGCCGCTAATTGCACTCGTTAAGAAGGCCAGAGACTTCTTTTTGTTGCAACCAACGACCTTAACACCCCTCTGCCAGCCGGCGCCGTCAAACTGCAGCTCCCCGCCGTCAGCCCCGACCATCTCCGCTATAAGGCGCGCCTCTACTAGTAACCAATTCTTCGGCGTTATCTTCCCATCAGGGTCGACTCTGTCGATGATATCGACCTGTAGCTCCATCGGTGATCCGAAGGAGGCCGATGGCTTCGGCTTTTTTGAAGCCCTCTGAGCCTGCTCATCAGATCGAACTCTCTTTGGAGTTTTTCCCGATGCCAAGCTATGTGGCTCCTTCGAAGAACGCGGCTTTGGCTTTGGCGGCACCTTTACGCGGTCACCTGTGGCCTTGTCCGGCTTACCATTTTTCCTGGAGGTCAAAGCGTTGTCATTATCAGACTTTGCCCCAACAATCCCCTGCTCCATTTTTGTGCATGAACTGGCCGCAGCGTTATTTTTCTCAAACCTGGCTACGACCTTTTCATGCTTTTTAATGAGATCCTTCTCCCTTTTTGTAATGGAAGAAGGATGTTTCGCCTTCATTTTTCGAAGATAGTAAGCCGAGCGCTTATAGCCATTTCTGGCCGTTTGCTCTTTCGTTAGGCTTACCACCTTCCTTGTCTCCTTCCCCGGCTCAGGAGCATGTGGAGCGGAGGCCTGAGTAGGACTGAGCAATTGCATCTCAACATCCGCGCCTATGTCGTAGACATTGCTGACCTGTGACAACGAGTCGTCATCGTCATCCCCCTCAGCCTCCACCTCACAGGCCCCTTGCCTACCCAAGGTTGGCTTGGAGACCCACTAGCACACATCGCGGCCTGGGGTACCACGGCGATCCCTGAGGAGTTGCTAGATATCGACGCCAGGTGGCCTCCTCGCCAACCACCTACCGCCGGTGGGGATCCGACCCTCTGCACCGCAAACTCTTCCTTGCTTGTTTTCGACATCTGAGACCAGAAAAAACAGCCCCTCCCCGTGGGGTTTCTTTACAGTCTACCACCCCACGCACAAAAGACTAAAAAAAAACCGACCGCTCCTAACATGGAGAAAGCAGACGTCGTTGTGTGCCGCCCCTAACCTGGAAAAACAGACGCACACGTGGTAGACCTTTATTCGTTACTCATCGGTCGGTCTGTCTAAAAACACTGGCGGCCCTGCCAGCGGGCAGTATATGGCCGCCATGGGTTAAAATAGTCCGACGAATCTTTGCAACTTAAGTCTTCCATTAAGGTGCCTACCATAATTGGAGGTTCAGAAATGTTAGACTCCACATCTTCTAAAGCACCAGGTAAGCGATTCCACATTTTTAATTCATTTGGTGGCTCCAACAATGCTAGTACATCAGGAGGGAGTTTGTCTCTTTTACGATATTTTTCTCTAGTTGGGAGACACAAACTAGAAAAAAGTGGATCCGAAGAATCCATCGCTCTATTGAAAAGGTCGGCCATGTCATTTCGCCTATTAGTTTTCCTTGCATGTGCGAGTCGATCTTTCTAGAAAATTTATTGCGAGCTTCTGACGCATTTTCACCCAAGCAACCAACAGGCATTATAGAATTTTCCAAGATTTGTGACCTGTGTATCAAAATTTTCTGAACGGTTGCTGACATTGGAAACCAGAAATATTTTTTCATATACAGCAAAACAGCACTTTGGCAAAAGCTTTCAAATTTTGTAATATTTATGTTATATTCACAAGAAATCGCAATCAAGCTTCTAGCAGTATTGCCGTCATTGGATGTCCCTTTATCTAAAGGTTGTCTTATTTGCCATTTTTTTATTTCTATTCTGTATGAAATATGTAGAACAAATTCAAAAACTCGAATCCATGCATGTAGTGGGCTGATGCCATACCCCAGTGTGTTGAGCTTAGGTTTGAAAACATCAATTAAATAAAATTATTTTTACAGTGTGGTTCTAAAGGTTTTGTAATGGAACCTCCGCTAAAGTATCCGATGCAGCAATTTCATCAGGCCGACAAAGTTGCTTGCATTTAATTACTTCATTATAGCTAGGAAATATATCGCAATTCCTTTCTTTGTTATTCGTATATTGCTTCTTACTTATATCATTTTCAAGCAAAAATGCTAAGGCTTCTTCTGGAGTAAGTGGAACTATTTGCTTTTGTTCGGAAGAAAGCAGCTTCCTAATTTTGCTTGGCCGAGTTGGAGACGACGTGCTACCTTTTAAAGCAAAAGCCAAATCTTTACTGTTTGACTTTTTAGCCGGAATTGTAGTTGCATGTAACATTAAATCTACATTATGATTTTTTTCCGCAGAAAGATAACTTGCTAGCTTTGTCTTAAGTCGATCTTTTGCACTTGCATAAGTTGCCTCAGGCCTTCCTCCTTTACTTGAAGAGGGTTTTTCCAAATCATTTTCATTGATTTCAATAAAAGAAAACGAAGAAACCCACTGGGAGTAATTCTCTTTGAACCTGTCCATCATTCGGTGACTCTTAATGAGTTTGTCATTTACATAGGCCCAGAAGTTCTTTATATTTTTCTTTATTTCTTCTTTTTTCTCTAATTTTAAATTATTGTTGTTAATTTTTGTTAAGACTCAATCGAAGTCGTTTTCGCGACCGCCGCTAAGCTGGTCTCGCGACTGCCTCTAAGCCGGTTTCGCGGCAGCCTTCTATCCAAATTTCAAGCATTTCTTCGTGTTGAATTTTAAAAGTTGCTACAAAAAGACGAATATCTTTAAATGCGGCAAAAACGTGCAAAAGTAACATATTCGTACATAACCGTAAAGACTATACTCTTACCTTTCACCCAACACAAAATTTGAGGACAATCCAGGACAATCCACATAACTTTTACTCCACGAAACACAGAAACAAATACAATTTTTACTTAAAAAATGTGTTCACACAAAACACTGAAACCAGCAATTATTTCACATTAAACGGCTTTTCTCTGTATTTAATTCTAAATAACAAACCTTTATTATAATTTTCCATTATTAAAAACTTCACTTTTTTTTTTGTTTACTTTTTTCACTTGCTTTTTGTTTACAATTTTTGAGAGCCCATGGAAAGAACAGGGTTGCCAACTAAACATTTTTTGTGGTGGATTTTAGAGGATTGGGGCTTACCCATAAATGTGGCATACCCCTTTTTTCTAAATATTACCAAAATATTTTTTAATTTATGCCAAAAAAACGACTTCCGGACCATAGTGCAGTGTAGCGAAACACAAAAACACGCATCAAGCAACGATATTTCCCCAGAAACCCAGCAATGCAGGCCATTATCGAATTGAGTCGAATTGATAAGCAAAGGCTGTATCGAACCATCGAACAGCCCACACAGTGCGCCTATTGTGTTGGTGCGGAAGAAAACGGGAAATTGGAGTCTATGTGTGGACTACCGGCAGTTAAACGCAAAATCAGTTGCCGACGCATACACCACATCTTTGATCGCCTCAGGGAGGCCAATTGTATCACTAGCCTAGATTTGAAGAACGGCTACCGGCAGATACCAATGGAGGAAACCAGCAAGCCGTATACTGCATTCACCGTTCCTGGAAGAGGCTTATACCAGTAAAAGAGAGTGATGCCGTCTCCATTCAGCACCTGCGACATTCTAACGGGCCCTTGACACCGTCATTGGCCCTAAAATAGAACCTCACGCTTTCGCTTATTTGGATGACATCATCATCACACCCAAATCCGAAGCAGACCACAGAAAACAAGTGCAGGAAGTGTTCCACCGACTTCGAGAAGCCAAATTTGTAAGTAAATGCTGAAAAATGCGAGTTCTTCAGAAAGAAACTGAAGTGTATGGGCCACGTAGTGAGTGAAGAATGCATCCATACTGACCCAGATAAAATCGCCGCTATCCAGCAGTTAAAACCACAAACGAACGTTAAAGAACTACGCCGCTACCTAGGAATAGCTTTGTGGTGTCGACGGTTCGATTCTGAATTCACGGTCGTGGCACAACCGCTAACGGCTTTGTTCAAGAAAATCACACATTGGAAATGAGGTAGCGAACAGCAGGAAGTATTTGACGCTTTGAAACAAAGATTCACCGAAGCTCCTATCTCGGCATGTCCGGACTTCGCACAACACTTTGCGCTGCAAACGGATGCGAGCGACTACAGATTGGCGCCGTACTAACACAGGACCTAGAAGGAAAAGAACGTGTCATCGCCTACGCCAGCAGACATCTCAATAAAGCAGAAAAGAACTACTCCGACGGAGAAAGAATGTCTGGCCGTCGTCTGCGGCATCCGAAAGATGCGGTATTCGAACTGCGTTCGACATAAAATATCGGAAGGGTAAACTGAGCGTGCTTGTAGACGCTTTATCCCCAGAACCAAGCAATGGGGTCTGTCGAGTAGCTACTCAGGAACAAGGCGAGGTGACATGCCAATGGTAGCAAAAGAAAGTCGTGGAGGTGCAACAGGAACCCCAGAAGTTCCCCGACCTCACTGTCGAAATGGGGCAGCTATACCATCACATTCCATCACAGGTCACGGAGGAGGACTGCGCGTCTTGGAAGATGTGTGTCTCTACTCCTTTGCGCGGGAGAGTAATCGCTGAAAGTCATGATAGTCCAAGCGCCAGACACCTAGGTATCCGGAAGAATATCCTCCGCATCTCCAACCGTTACCATTGGCTGGGCATGACACGAGACATTACCTGTTACGTACGCAACTGCGGGTCATGTCAGACATGCAAAATAGAAAAACGAAAGCCAGCAGGAAATATGTTGACCAAAGTCACCGAGGAACCGTGGTCAATCATCGCCATCTATTTTGTAGGACCCCTAACCCGCTCCAAACGCGGGAATACAACACTCTTAGTGTTCCACGATAAGTTTCCCAAATGGGTGGAACTGATACCATTAAGGCAAGCAACAGCAATGGGAGTACAAAAGGCCTTCAGGGAACGCATATTATCGCACTTTGGTGTCAGGCAACAGTTCACCGCACCATATACCCCCCAAGTAAACTCGACGGAGCGGTTCAATTGGACTATTAAAACTAAAATAGCACAGTGCGCAGGCGAGAATGGGATGTACACCTACCTGAAATCGCACTTGCGATAAATTCTAGTATAGCGGAGAGCTCGGGGTATCTTCCCACATTTGATGCATGGGCGTGAGTTCCGGCTACCTCATGCGCTCTACGACGAATGTACGCTTGGAACTGGACAGGCGGTATCCACAACCGCAGAAAAGGCGAATAAGCTATCAGAGATATTTGCCATCGTACGCAGGAGAATGGAACAGGCTCCCCATTACAACCTGCGCAGAAGATCTTGGAAGCCTTCCATTGGGGAATCCGTTCTAGCAAAGGCACACCACCTCTCTAAAGCGGCAGACGATTTTGCAGTGAAACTGGCTCCACGGTATGAAAGCCCTTTGCAAGTAGTGGGATTCGTGTCACCAGTAATCGTACGGCTACAGCGGCGTGGAGACAACCGCTGTCGTACAACACGTGTGGGAACTAAAAGCATTCCACGAAACTACTAGGATAAATGGATACGATTAATATGGTGCAAAAAATGAAATGGCCCTGATATCGCCGACGAAGCGGCCCTAAAACCCAGAAACTAACCGCACCTATACAAAAAAAAAAACAACAACGCAACAGAGACACAAGGGAATCCAATGCATAATACAAATTGCAGCGATTTGTAACAGTATAAAGACAATTTAAAGTACAGAGTGAACAGAGTGCAAACAAGTAAAAGATCGAAGTGAAATGAAGACAACAAGTGACGCCGGAGTACTTCAGTAATTCATCTGCCCCGCTATAAAGCAAAAGCAACCCGGGGCGGAGGTCATCGTGGAAATATCCAGTGGCAAAGAAGAGCTAACCGACCAACTAAGAACCCCGTCGTATTTGGAACGATATCCAGCTGGGAGAAGTGAAGTAACCCTGTAATTGGTGGACTACCATCGATTGGCAGGAGGCCTATACACAAATGATGCTCTGGTATGGCTGAGACAGCACGTGATGACAGATGCAGAGCGCATACAGATGCTTGTCTTCAGCCCACTTTTTAACGCGTGGCTACAGACGCAGGCAGACCAGCAAGATAGCTTAGAAAAGGAGTGCAGTTGGACCCGGAATGTAGACGTCTTCCGATACGCATACGTCCTAGAACCTGTCTGCGAGAAGAACCATTGGTACCTTGTCGTCATATGCCATCTAACGCCTGGCATGGCGAAACAGACTACAACCAAGACACCAATGGTACTTACAATGGATTCCCTGAATACGCAGTACTATAAGGACACGATGGGGAAAATCAGGCGGTTCCTCCAAGGGGAATATGCAAGGAAGTACCCGACACCCTCAGCTTGCAGGTTCGATGACGTCACATTGCCGAACTATGTAGTAGCATTACCACAGCAAAACAACTTTGCGGATTGTGGCTCCCACCTGATGTTCAATGCAGAGCAATTTGTATAGTTTTCAACTGGTGACTATATGAGAATGACCCATTGTAGGTAGTCATTATCAAACAACTGGCAACTGCAACGTGGGGCACTGATTTCAAGTCACCCATTCTAATACCAGTAGTACAACAGCAAGCGATCGATCAGGCACCGGTACATATCTGTGAGGCAGACACTCAACCACACACAGCCAGTGATGTCTCTGATCTTCAAAGCAAAATCGAGCACATATTGCTGACGGACCTATAACCGGACTATTATATCCTAACCGCCAGCAACCCTACCTCTTCTCACCAGGCCACATGGGTTGAGTTCGGCCACGCTACACCTCACCACTGGCCAGCAGAAATAGACGTCAGCATTGGAATGGCACTACGGCACAAGCGACGCAAACAACAGCTATCATTCGTTAAGGAGGTACGTGGTCATCTATATAGGATACTCAGCCGTTCAGGTGGAGTTCGTGCCTTCCGGCAATCCCGAAGAGGGCAGGAGATGTAAGGGGGAAATTCTAAGAAATTTATCCCCCCACAATTTTCTCCAATTTTCGGAGGAAAGGGAACCACCGGTTCCAGTGTAAGAAAATATATACTACCACTGCCTTCTGACAACCAACATCACGCCACTAGAACAGCCAATGGAAAATACCCACGTGTATTTGACGGCAAAGCAACAACATATGCAGAAACCGGTTTGACAACGAATATCACGCCACTAGAACAAGAACTAGCGAGTGGAAAGAGCCACGTATACTAGCCTGCATGGTAACAGCAGCCAAATGGATGAATTTGCAAAACCGGTCTCCTAATAAAATCACGCCACTAGAGCAGCCAAAAGCATGAAATTGCTAAACCGGTTTTCTAGTGAAGTCACGCCACTTGGCCAGCTAAAGCAAGCGTATGGTCAGTTTACCTAGTCCACGTGGGCACGACAAAGGTATATAAAAGGCGCTGCATGCAGATATTAGTTTTCTTCTTTCTTTGGCGATCACCTCTTTAAAAGCCAAATTCTGCTGATGTAACTGAGGCTATGCGACGTATATTAGTTTTGAGAAGAATACCAACAAATTTACAAACAGACGACAGTAAAGAATTCGTCAACAGTAAATTTAACAACTTGATGAAAGAATGTCGCATTAATCATTACTCAACATTTAGTATTTTAAAGGCATCAATCGTTGAACGTTTTAATAGAAATCTCAAAGGAATGATGGGGAAAGCATTTAGTTATCAAGGAACATATCAATGGATTCATAATTAAAAAAATTTAATTAATGAATATAATAAGAAGACTCATAGAACTATAAAAATGTCACCCAATAACGTTAATTCCTCTAATCAAAAGTTAATATTGAAAAATTCTTATAATAACTTAAAAATGTTTCATAAACCAAAGTTTCGTGTTGGAGAAAATGTGAGAATTAGTAAATATAAACATATTTTTGAGAAAGGTTATACACCAAACTAACCAACAGAAATTTTCAAAATGAAAACCATTCAAAATACAAAAAAAAAAAAAAAAAATACAAATCCAACTACATATATTTTGGAAGATTATAAGGATAATATCATTAAAGGTGGATTTTATGAACATGAGCTACTGAAAACCAGATACCCTCATTCTTATCTGATTGAAAAAATTAGTAAATCTAAAGGTAATAAAGTTTATGTAAAATGGTTAGGTTTTTCAAGCGATCACAATTCTTGAATTAATAGGAATGAAATATTGTAATATAAATATGTATTAAAAAATTATAATTATAATAAATATATAATATAAACAAAATAATTTTTATTGCATTTAAACGTTATCACTCCAGATGTCGATTACATTGACTTTAACTGGCAAACATCCGTTCTGTCTGCAGATTATTTTCCACCAATAAATTTAGATTCAAATTATGTTTGTGGTCTAACTGATTTGCATACATATCACTCAATTCCAAATATTGATGTTGGGAACAATCTATTTCACATAGATAAAAACATCATTGAAATTCCTATTGGTTCTTAATAATATTGCCAACTATCTACACGATAAATATGAAAATTTAAACCTGGAGGGAGAACTTGATATACAAGAAATCATAATACACTTGAAATAGAAATTTTCAGCAATGAAGAGATTTACTGTAATGAAGATCCAACAATTGGTTCATTTTTAGGCTTCAGTCGAAGATCGTTGGAAGCAGAGAAAGAGCATATATCAGATCTCCCATTAAATATAACGAACATTCATGTAATACGTATATTATGTAATATAACAGTTGGTTCATATATTAATGATTTGTCTGAACAAAATATTCACGAGCTTTCTATAAAAGCTAGTCCTGGTTATAAAATAGATGAGAATCCGAAAACTTACCAGTTAACACCAAGCAGATAAGATCCATCACAGTGAAAATTGTTGATCAGGATAATAATAAAATAAATTTCCGAGGATAAACAATCACACTAAGGTTACATTTGAAACTACAGGACTAATGATTATTTATAATAAAAACGTATGGCGAAGCCATCAACAGTTGAGCGAATAGGAAGAAAGGCTAATAATAAGGTTATTAAACGTAAACGACTAACAATTGCTAATCGATAATTTTAAAGTCAACAGGATTTTAATTAAAAACTAAATCATGAATGATATAATTGATGTTCTACAAAAAACATTATATGATGAGAGCATTATAAAAAAGGAGTACCATAGTTATTCACCATATTTACAATCATATAAAAACAATGATGAAATAAGAATCTCAATTCAAAATCAAGATCTATATTTTTTACCCAGCGAAAGTTTAATATTCTCGTACTCGTATATAGAAGGTTATGTTACCTTAATTGATGATTCAATTTCACATAATATTAGATTAAAAAATAATTGTATGGCATATTTGTTTGATGAAATTCGATATGAGCTTAATGGATTAGAAATCGATCGTACACGTCAGTTGGGAATAACTACAACAATTAAAAATTATGTGTCTTTGAATAAAAGCGAGAGTAATATGTTAAAAAATGCTGTTCATCAACAAATACTATTCAAATATCTAATGGTTACTTTAATTTTTCTGTACCACTGAAAATGTTATTCGGATTTGCTGAAGACTTTGAAAAGTGGTAGTAAACTCTAAACATGAATTAATATTATTACGTTCCAAGAATTATCAAAATTTTGTGACCTCAAGGGATTCAAAGGAAAAGATAATGCTAAATATTACAAATATCACATGGAAAATCTCACATATACAATTATCTGAATTTGTCAAATTAGGGATGTTTAACCCTCCGACGGTTGAGTCATCCGTTGCCCTTATACGAAGTACTATTTCTATTTGTATGGAATTTTATATGAAAACGAATTTTTTTTCACATTTTTTTTGTTTTATTTATTATTATTAACTAATTATACATGTATAATGAATGTTAGAAAAAATTTTTTTTTTTATATATAACATTATTAATTTAAACACATTTAAATCTCAATAGAAACTAAACTATTGGTCGGATCGCTTGAAACGATTCTAGATAAAATTTCCTTGGAATACATGTGGGGGTCGGGTATACTTCCCATGGACCATCAAGAAGTAATTTCAGTTTGAAAATGAAAAAGGGACCCCAGGGACCTTCTCACCCGCCGGAGGGTTAAGACAGTGAGCAGTGGTAAACCATTAACATTAGCATTTCGCAGTTGGGATTGCCACTTTAATCCCATGCTCTCCCAAGGAACAAATCACTTGTGGAATGTTCAACTTTCAACACGGAGAGAAAGAGAATTTAAAAATTCTTGCATCATATTGATCGGATTCAAAAATGTAATCAAATTTCAACATTGTGATCTAACGGATGTGAAAGTACATCTAAACTCAATTATGATGATCTTAATTTGAAATTTGATAATGATCGTTATGCCATTTTATATGAAATGTATTCAAAGTTTCAACAAAGTTATTACACACGTGATCCTCAACCTCTATTATTATGAGATGAATGATGATACTGTAGCCCCAATAATAGTGGTTGATGTAACGCATCAAAACGAAGCTGTTAAAACAGGACTAATTGATATCAAAAACGAATTTAAGGCATTAAAGAATACTCCAGCAAATACATCAGCAAATTGTGTACTCATTCATGATAGAGTTATATAGAATATATACCCTTAAGTAATGAAATCAAAAAAATTATTTAAAGAATCTATCTTCTATATGTATTTTAATAAATTATATTCCAATGAACTAATTACTGCAAACCTTTAAATGGCTTCAGAAAGTTTTATAGCATTAGCTGTGCAAGGTTTCAAAGGAGATGGAAATAGATTTATAGCAAAAGAGTTGGCTATTACTTGTAACTACACGGAATTTCAAAGTTTTATCATTAAACCTCCTTTTGAAGTTTGTCTCAGAAATATCAAAAAGAAGCTAATTGGCTAACAAAAACTCATCATGGGTTTGCGTGGAATGACGGATTCACCTGATTTAATAGTGTACACACATTTTTAAAGGAAAATCTACAACAGTTTATGTTAAAGGATTAGAGCAAAACATGTGGATTGAAGATATACTTAACAAAAATGTTTGCAACTTGGAAGAATTTGGATGTGATAATTTAAAAATTCTAAATAAAAAATATCCAATACTTACTCAATGCAATGCACACTATGGATGTTGCGCATTAAAAAATGCTTTGATTTTAAGAAAATTTATTGATGTAGAAATAAAAAACAATATATAACAGTTTTTTGTTTTGAAAATAATAAGATCTTTATTATATAAGTTAACGCAGTCGGAAGGACTGCGATTCAAAAAATATTTAAGCCGCAGCCAACAGCGGCATACTTACATATCCTTTATCTGAATCAAACACACAATTGGATAATATTTAGATTTATTACAAATTAATTAAAATGTCTTCACAACTCCAGGTCCTACTTAAGACTAACTCTATTCATAACTTATAAATTCTAAGCTGGGCCTAAAACTGACTGCGTCAGCATTCCCTGGCCGCGGTACCGTTCCCACGCTGCAGCGGTATTGCACCGGATACGCGTGCAAGCATTCAGACACTACGTCAGCAGATTCGGTGCATTTACCTATGCTGCGCTCATGCTTGCTTGGGGACAGGTGTGAAGACAGGGGCGGCTACGGGCGTGTTAACTCCTCCCCCCTTAAATGTCTACGTCCCGCAGGAACTTCGTTGGTTTTGTTCGGAAAGGATTCGCCTTGCTTCATTGTTGCGCTTTGATGCATGCCAGGGATTCGAATGTTCACCGTTATTCGTTTCCAGATTATGTGGCTAAGATGAGTAACATTGCAGCTTCTATCGCAGTTGAAACATGGAATTTGTCACCGAGCTTGCTGAGACGATTGATATTTTCAAGGCTAAGCTCATGAACATACTCCAGGTTTAATTTAAGGCCCTCATTGGTTATGTTGCTCAGCACCGATGGTAAGGCTTGAAGGCTTCTGGTCTCCGTGCTGACGAAAGTTCTATTGCCAATTTGCACTGTCTCATTGTTGAGCTGTATGAGGAAGGAGCCTTCCAGGCGTCTTGATTCTTTTCCGCCACGGACGGTTCCATTGAAGTTTGTTAGAAAAATTGTGTTTCCGTTAATCATCTCCACGACTTCATCACTATCTGTTTCAAACCGGCATTTGGCATCGCCACCTTTCAGCAATCTTGGTAAACATCCTTCTTCGGGTAGCTTCTTTATCAGGCTCTCCTCACAAATTGTCGCATTGTTGATAGAGAGGCAATCGCCAGTAATACCATAAGTTTCTTCAGTATTCATCAGCAATCTTTTGTACAGGACATCGACACGTTTGCCTCCTGACGAGGTGCTCCTCACCAGTATTAGTCGATATTTATCCGGCTTCACCTTTGGCACCGAGAGCACGTATACGAGCATAGTTCCATTCGTATATATCGATGGCTTGGCATATTCCATTGCTTCTACCAGATTTTGATAAGGTAACGCCTCTTCTTCAGAAATAACCTGCTCGGTTTCGGCCTGGTCTAAAAGATTGGTGTTCACGATTCCAGTTTTTGCCATCTGACAAGCTCGGACTATTTCTGAAATTTGCTCTTTTAGGACGAGAACCTTGTTAGCCAACAAAATTTCGAGCTTTTCCGCATTGAAGTTTTTATCAACGTCATTTGCAAAATCAACCACGTTGTTAACCCTCTTTATAGCTTCTTGCGTGGCGTTAAAGATTTTCCTGTTAATGGAAAGTTGGTTATTGTTGTTGTCGACCAATTGATATTCGTTACGCAGAACACAATCCCAATCAGTGGCGTCAGGGGATCCTGCTACCCATTTCCACGCCGATCCAATCCAATTTATAGAGCGAGGTTTTCTCGATTTGGTACCCTGCAATTCGTTAATACGCATTTTCGTCTGGCTGAGATGAAGTTCGATGATCGTCTTCATCGGAGTTGCCTCAAGCTCGCGTTGCACTTCACCCGTCAGTTCCAAAATAATTTCGCCGAATTGAGTGAGGTCTATGGTATGTAAGAGCTTGAAGTGACCATTGATTATCCATCCACTTCCATGTTCGATTGTCACCAGCGGAGATTTGTAGTTGAAAACATTGAACCCGCAAGCGCAGGGAATTATAAGCAATCTATTTTGACAAAAATTTCAAGGAAAAATTCACAATTTTCTCTTAATATAAAATAAAATAATCTAAAAAAAAAAAAAAAAATCGTGGCTTCAGCGCTTAACTAACATTTGCCATTGTCGCGTATTCTTTTCCTAGGAGCTCTATGTCCTTGATTGCAGGAAAAATATGACTTATGCGAACAACTTTATTCATTTTGGAAAAATTCAAGTCACGAAAGGACAGATAGCTTCCTCGAAAGAAGAGCGTTACAAGTACAGCATATCTTCAAGAACAAACTTTTAATATTTTCTTAACTTTTAACAATTCGATCTCTTTTTTTATATCATATGTATAACCTACTTTTGTTCCAGAGAGATAGCTTCCATATTTGGAAATTTTAATTTTCTTTTTGCAATTTACAACTTACAAATTATTAAAACAAATTTTTTCCTTATATTTAAATATTACTGTTATATTATATTTAAATAAAACAATTCTTTTTTCTTTTGTTTTTTGAATTAATTATATTTATCTTCGAGCCCGCGAAGGAAGGTGGAATTGGGTTGAAAAAAATCATTCTCTTACAAATTTTTTACTTGAGCCTTATGGATCCTTTTCCCATCGTTCGTGGTTACTGTTACCCTGTTATCCCTGCCTACAACCTCTTTTTTATAAAGTGGGCGTTGTTTTGCCTTAATTTGTTTGTTCCTCACATACACTACGTCCCCCTGTGCATACTTCTTAGGGTCCCGCCTTTTTTCATTCAATCGGGTATTTCGTGA
This sequence comes from Clusia tigrina, assembly GCA_920105625.2. Lineage (NCBI taxonomy): Eukaryota > Metazoa > Arthropoda > Insecta > Diptera > Clusiidae > Clusia > Clusia tigrina. The sequence goes on along the minus strand of OV050031.1, from coordinate 114,230,481 downwards.
TTCCTGATTCTTCTCCATCCGATTCCTCACTTCGCTAAAAATTTTGTTTTGAATATTTGCTAACTCCTGATAATTTATTCTTTGTACCCTATTGAAAAATATATCGCTCGGTTTGTACTTAGTTATGGAATGAATTGTATTGTTATATCGATCGGTAGCTATGTACAACAATTCCTTTGGGGATGTGTTGGGTATCTCTCTCTGTAAACACCGGTATATTTCGATAACGGTGGAGTGAAGTCTTTCGACTTGCCCATTCACTTCACTCCGTTGAATAGGAGTTTGATAAAGTCTAATTCCTAACCCTCTAACATAATTAGAGACTAAAGGACTGACGAAGCCTCTTTCGTTATCAGTAACTAGAATCTGTGGAACTGTAAAATAGTGAATAATTTTTGCAAATTTTTTACGTAAAAGTACAGCGGACTTATTCTTTATGTGGAAGAATTTTGCAAATTTAGAGAATTTGTCTATGCAGCTGAGAAATTTTTCCCCACTAATCTCGAAGATATCGAAGTGTAAAATATCGCAAGGATGTTTTGGGATAGGAGCATCCTTTAGTTTTGGGACGAAAGGATGCCTATCATACTTGTTTACCCGGCACACTTCGCAAGCTTTCGTGAAATGTCTTATCAAGCTTGCTTTCCTGGGGAAATAGTATCGTTCCAAAATTTGTCCTTTATTCTCCACAGGATTGCTGTGGGCTCTCCTGTGCTCTTCCTCAATTATTCTGCAAATTCTTTCTTCATTCGCGACATCCTCTACTAATCTCTGCGTTATTCTAATCTTATAATAAAGGAAATGTTCGAGATACACTTCTTGGAGAAGCTGCAGCCTATTTTCGGGAATTTTAATACCGTTAATTACCGCTGGGTTCAACCGTTCTTTCAATACTCTTATTAGCGCGTCGCGGACAATGCTGTCTAAAGTCACATAGTGGCGGGTGTACCCATCGTGAGGATTCTCAACACTAAAAAGTTCTCGTCCTTCCCTGATCACAATCTGATTCCTAAATACGTTCAGGGGTGCTTCAACGTGAATGATAAGGTCGGAAGCATCTTGTTCGGCACTGTGAACAGTTTCAATTTCGCTAGCAGTTTCAGTAGTGGAGCCTCTAGCGATTGTCATAGTTCTTGATGTGTCAGTTGCTCCTTCACTAGCAGTTTCTGTAGTCGTGTCGTCACCATTCTCAACAGCCATCACGTTGAGTCCTCCTTGGTCTTCCATTCGACATTTCATCCTTGATAAGGCATCAACCACATAGTTTGATTTACCAGGAGTGTAAATCAACTCGTGGTTGTATTCCTCTATACGTGCCTTCCATCTTTTTAATTTGGCATTGTGATTGCGATTTCCGAGCGCGAACGTGAGGGGTTGATGGTCAGTGTAAATTTTAATGTTTCTTGCACCATACAAGTAGGAACGTAGGTTGTCCAATGCCCACATAATGGCTAACATTTCCTTCTCATTGGTGGCATAATTTTCCTCCGTCTTGCTTAATGAGCGGGAAATGTACGCAGTTGGCTTATCCTTGCCAACCTCACCTTGGGACAGCACGGCTCCTATCGCAAAATCTGATGCATCTGTGGTTAAATTAAAGGGTTTCTGGAAATTTGGGAAAGCTAAAATATCAGAGGAAACAGGGAGTTCTTTTAGATCAGCAAACGCTTTCAAGGCGACAGAATCAAGCTCAATCGTCACTTTCTTCGATTGATTGGCCTTCACTTGAGCGTTTTCTCCACATGTTAAATTAGTCAAAGGTTTGGCTACTTTGGCATAGTCCTGAATGAATTTTCGATAGTAAGACGTCATTCCCAGGAAACGCTTTAAATCCTTTAACGTACCCGGCGGTTCTAGACCTTGAATTGCACTCACTTTTTTTGTGTCAGGTTTAATACCATAGGGTGTGATAACATATCCAAGGAATTCTACACTAGTTTTCATGAATTGGGTCTTTTCCAGATTGACTTTTAAGTTTGCCCTCAACAATGTTGCAAAAATTGTGCCAACGTTCTTTAGGTGCTCCTCTTCATTTTTTCCAAAGACGATTATGTCATCAATGTATACATAGCAAATTTTCCCTATGTACTCCTTGAGCACATCATCTATCATTCGTTGGAAAATGGCAGGAGCATTCTTTAGACCAAACGGAAGCCTCAAAAATTCGTATTTTCCGTTCATTGTTGAGAACGCTGTTTTCGGTATATCAGACTCCTTCATCGGAACTTGATGAAATCCGGAAGTCAAGTCAATCGTAGTAAAGTACTTTGCAGAACCTAGGCTTGCAAGTGTAGAATTTATATCGGGGATCGGGTCGGTATCAGGGACGGTTACACCGTTCAAGCGCTTGAAATCTATTACCATCCTATATTGTTTTTCGCCTGAGGGCTTTGGTTTTTTAGGGACTACCCAGATTGGGGAATTGTAGGGACTTTTTGATGGACGTATGACGCCTTCCTCAAGCAATTCCTCAATCTGCCTCTCAACTTCCTCCCTCATGCAGGCAGGATAGGGATAGCTTTTTGTGTAAATCGCCTCCTTAGTAGTAGTCCTGATTTCTGCCTTCACGATAGTATTAACGATTTCCTTATTGCTTATTGGGTCAAAAAGTTGCATATGGTCTTCGATTATCTTGCGGAGTTTTTCTTGGGTATTCTTAGAAAGGTTACTGTCTTAAATTTGATTAATTTGCTTGGATACTTTTTCTTGAAGAGGAATTTTTATATTTGGTTTAAGGGTCAGAACGTTTTCTTTCCGGTCTATTACTGCCTCTAATTCCTTTAGGGTATCATCGCCAATGATGCCATCAAAGGATTCGAGACCTGGCAGTACGTAGAATTTTAACAAGGTATTATTTCCTACGCGCTCAAAAAATCTACCGCTAACTTCTTCGCTGATTTGAATGCGTCCACCGGCTGAATTTACAAAAAAGGATTTTGCAAGCTTTTTGCTATTTAGGGAAAGAGATGCGTTTATAAAATTTTTGTTCGCACCTGTGTCTACCAAGAATTTCAACACACTGCCCTGGCTATCCACGTACTCTATGTAAGGTACGCTGGATAGGCTCCTGTCATAAAATTCACCTGATCCTCGGAATTCTCTTCAGCCAAATTCGCATAGTCCTCATTCACAGTTTTCATATGGAACATCCTCTGCTGCTTTTGGCGGAAGTTGTCTGAGCCGGATTTCCGTTTGAATGGGAATCCTTGTTGAGGTCTGTTTGAGAAGCTCGCCCGATGCGTCTGTATAGAAGGGTCCACCTCCATTTTTACCACTGGCCTTGGTGCTTCAGTCCTTTGAGCGAAATGCCGATTCTGGAAGGAACCACTCTGCGGCCTATATCCAAACTTATGGTTGTTTCCAACAGGTGAGAAATTGTTAAACTTCGAGAACGACGGACGAGGATTACTGTCCTTATTCATTTCGTTTACCGGAACAGTCACCGAGGTCCTATTTATACCATCGTGCACAGGATGGCTCCTAAAATTCAAATTCTGAATGTCTAGACAAGCTGTGTAGGCTTCGGGTAGTGATCTTGGTCTTTGGACAATAATCATGCGGGAAAGATCGCCACTCAATCCCCTTACAAAAACATCCAGCGCTCTATTTCTGTAGGTTTCTATCAGCGCATCTACAGTTTCGGCAGAATAGTTTTCGGTTTTAAATTTATCTATAATTAAGGAAAATTGGTGGTTGACACGAGCATAAAACGCGTCCAACTTCAAGTTACCCTGAGTTAGCTGACCCAGCTGATGCTCGAGGGTACGGATGTCCCTTTTATCAGCGTAGTGAAGCGACAGGCAACCTTTTATTCCTGCCCAGTCGACTTCCGAAATATTGTGGGATATTAAAGCAGAATCAGCGTTACCCCTAACCTTTCCCCTAATGCTCTTGAGGATTGCCCTATAAATTGGCTTCGTCCGGACGATCTTGTAGTCGTCTAAGATTCCCTCAACTGATGTCACCCAGGACACGTATTGGGCTGGGTTTCCCTCGAATGCCTGGAGGTCCCTAACTGAGTCTGGCAACCTGCCTATTTCCCTCAAATCTTCCTCACTCACTGGCCCACAAAACGGGATCTCAGCTGGGGTCACGGTAAGTGCATTCATTTGTTCCAGTTGACGAATGCGGTTTTCCGCCTTCTTCAACTCGACCATTAGTGCACCCACAGAGCCAGTCAGCTCGGTAACCGAACGGGTCAAGGAATCCATAATAAAAATTTTTGACTCACCAAATTCGTTTTCCTTGTTTTAAAAAAATTTCCCTTACTCCTTCCTTCGCTGCTTTCTTTTGTCGCTTTTAGCTTGAGTTCGCTGAGCTGATGCCGCAATTTCCTTATATATTTTTTTGGACTCACAGGCAGATCGATTGCATTGGTTATGTTATTGCTGAAATGTAAAAGGTTTTAGTATATCATAAAATAACATTCAAAAATTCTTGACATAATGTCTGGCTTAGGTCAAGGAAGGGACGCGGGAACCCTTTTTAGTCGTCCGTAATCGGATTACGGGCAACCGACTCAGGACACTTCCTTCACGCGGTGCTCGGCATTCAACGCAACTTCAAATTTTGCTGCCATGGCCAGTAGCGACAAGTATCTGACCATTTGGCGGCTGTTGCTATGCAATACCGATACCGTTGACCATAACCAGTCGACAATGCGCTGCCTTGATCAGGAAATGATTGTCGTGTTCCCATGTGAACGACAACGTGCACCCAGATAGGGCGTATCCGATCATTCATGGACAGGCGTTGCAAAATAACATCAGCACAGCAGCTTATTGCTTTGCGTATTTTACGCTTTGAAATACAGTTTTATAAATCTTGGCAAGGAGTCGAACCTTGTGCTACAATTAATTAAAGCACCCACCAGTTCGCCAAAGATTATAAATTTAAATTTTTCCGACAATTTGTCGCCATCGTTTTTAATATTACTTTCGTAAAATATTACTTTCGTAAAATTGGCAAGGGGTTGAACCTTGTGTCGCCCACAATCGAAGACACCCAGCAATTCGCCAAATACATTTTACAATTTCATCATTTTTATATATTAAAATATAATTTTTCATTTTATAGGTGTACACTATGTGCGTACCCCGTGACCCGATTATGCACATCATGGTGAATATTATATTTTAATTAAGGAACTTCTGTCCCATTTTCAATCATCGCTCTTAAGCGAATTTTGAATGAAAAATAAAAGTAAAGTAAAATTCTTTATATTAGGTCTGAGGGTCTTCGGGGTCACAGAACCTTTTCCTTTTGTTATATCCTGGAGGGTCCTTTGGGAATCTCAGGATGGAGACGTAAGGATTTATTTGTTTTAATTTGAATCAATAATTTCTTCATATTAGGTCTGAGGATCTTCGGGGTCACAGAACCTTTTTCTTTTGTTATATCCTGGAGGGTCCCTAGGGAATCTCAGGATGCAGACATACGGAATTATTTGTTTTAATTTTTATATCACCATGTTCGCACAATACCCTTCAAGGGCCACTATATTTGCATCGGAAGGCTTTGGTTTACTTTCCACTTTTCAATATTAGTTCACTTTTACATTGCCAGGAGGGTCCCCCCGAAGGTGGTGAATCGCTGAGCAATTTTTCTCACATTTGTTAATTTAATCTTATAGTTTTATAATAAGCCTTTCCGATTTTTGGGATCCCGCTTCTTTAGCGGGTCCCTGCTCGGGCGCCAGTTAACGCAGTCGGAAGGACTGCGATTAAAAAAATATTTAAGCCGCAGCCAACAGCGGCATACTTACATATCCTTTATCTGAATCAAACACACAATTGGATAATATTTAGATTTATTACAAATTAATTAAAATGTCTTCACAACTCCAGGTCCTACTTAAGACTAACTCTATTCATAACTTATAAATTCTAAGCTGGGCCTAAAACTGACTGCGTCAGCATTCCCTGGCCGCGGTACCGTTCCCACGCTGCAGCGGTATTGCACCGGATACGCGTGCAAGCACTACGTCAGCAGATTCGGTGCATTTACCTATGCTGCGCTCATGCTTGCTTGGGGACAGGTGTGAACACAGGGGCGGCTACGGGCGTGTTAACTTATATTATGTAATAATAATAACATACAATATTTTAATAAAAAAAATACAACTTACTTTATCTACTACAATTAATTTTCTAATGCCCCCAAGCGTAAGTACTTACTTTATCTTCTTTAATATACAGTTAATGTTCATCATTACTTAATATTATTTTTGTGCATTGTTGTGTATAAATTTCATGAAATTTTGATCTAAAAACATACGTTTTGTCATAGAATCCTTTGTTCTGTAGTAAACAATCAATATAATAAATATAAAAACACATTTTTTCACCACTTTTGACTTCTTTATTTCATTACCGTCTAAAATATTATCACATTACATTTTTGAGCGTACCCTAATGAATTCTTTGCTTATTCGACCATTATTTTCATCTTTCATCATTCCAAAAGTTTTTTTTTATTTTTTAAAGGTAAATTGAATCTATCATCATCATCATCATAATTGGCGTACAACCATTTCTGGTCATTGCCGCGTTATCAGCCTTCGCCAGTCGTCTTTGCTTCGCGCACGCTGGCGCCAATTGGAAACACCAAGTGCAGCCAGGTCCTCCTGAACCTGGTCCTTCCAACGTAGTGGTGGTCTCCCCCTCCTGCGTCCGCCACTTTCATCCATTCGCACAACATGTCCCAGCCAGCGCAGCCGCTGTGTTTTAATGCGCTGAACTATATCAATGTCGGCGTACAGCTCATACAGCTCGTTGTTCCATCTGATTCGATACTCTCCGCAGACGCATATAGGACCATAGATCCTTCGAAGAATTTTTCTCTCGAACGCCCCCAAAGCTCGCTCATCGTTGTTTGTCATCGTCCAGGTTTCGGCACCATAAAGCAGGACGGGAAGGATGAGGGCTTTGTAGAGCGTAATTTTTGTTCGTCGAGAGAGGGCTCTGCTTCTCAATTGCCTACTGAGCCCAAAGTAACACCTGTTGGCAAGAGTGATTCTTCGCTTCATCTCCTTGCTGACATCATTCGTGGTGTTGATGCTAGTTCCCAGATAAACGAAATCCTTCACAACTTCAAAGTTGTAGTCGCCAACAGTGAATCTATTATCACTAGGATATTCTGATGTATCAAACTTTAGATCAATATCATTACGAATATCTTCATAAAAATCATCTGTTTTTATAGAATATATAAATGAATCTGTATCTATATAGTTCAACTGTAATTATACCCTTTACCTTTAAAAAGGTAAATAGGGTATACTAATTTTGTGCGTTTGAGAGGGGTTGCAATTTCTAGAAGGAGGTGTGGTAGGTATGGACATATATATACAGACATGATCAGAATCACTTTCTAAGCAATTTTTATTTTGTCCGTCCGTCTGTTCGTCTGTGGCCACTGTTTTTCTACACCGTTAGAGCTATCTCAATAAAATTTTGCAAAAGTATAGCCTGCACAAAGATACAGAACCATATTGCTATATGGGCCGATTTAGACAAAGACCACGCCTACCTCCCATATAAGGAACTTTTTTCACCTTTTTTAAAATGACTATAACTTCGGTCCAATTGACGGAATCGTGACATTATTTATCAGTTATGGAGATGTGGGTCCTACTAAACACTGCGCAAAAAGTGGGCGGTATATACTAACTGTCACGCCCACTACTAACATATATTAATAACTTAAGATCTGGTAGAGATTTACGGACGAAATTATGGAGATTATAAAGCAATCTGCAACATATGGAGATTATAAAGCAATCTGCAACAAATGGGGCTGATCAGAGAAAAGACACGCCCACTTTGGATATAGGGAACTTTCGGGTCTAAAATTAAAATTAGCCTACCTATGCTCGTATTGATGCCAGCGGAATGAAAATTCCTATTAAAGATTTATCAATGAAATTTCACAGGAAGGTTGCGGTTACTAACATTAAACACCACACAAAAAATGGGCGTGTTATTTATACAGCCACGCCCACTATTGACATAATATTATAACTTGCGACCTATACAATATTTTTAGGACGAAATTTTATATTAGTGGTTATACTGACACTAGAAAGCCATACACAAGAAATGGGGTCGATATAATCATTTCAAGGTACCCTACCAAAAATTACCGTGAATATGCTCCTAAAGAAAATTTATGAAGAAAACATCCTCATTGTTGAACTCGCACGCACAAGAAAAGGTAAAGGGTATTTCGAAGTCAGTCTAACCCGACTTCAGACTTCTGTACTCGTTTTTCATTAAATTTAGGTTTCATATAATAATAGTGAAAACTATACATTTTTAATTTTGATAAATCTAAAACAGTAAATACCAAGTATACGAGGCGTACTATTTATATTTCGGGAATAGCAAATAATATAACAAACATTTTTAAGTGATAATGGCTTTATTGTTTTTCAAAATAATCCCCTTGATGATCAATACACTTTTTCATTCGTTCAAACCATTTGTCATGGCAGTTTTTCCATTCCTCTTGAGACACCACCAAAACATGGTTTTTGAACGCTTCAATTGCTTCTTCGGCGCACGTAAATCTTTGACCACGCAGTTTACCTTTGATATTCGGGAACAAGAAGAAGTTATTGGGTGCCATGCGAGGACTGTATAGAGGATGAGTCATCAATTCTATGTTTTGACTGCTCAAAAATTCACCTGTTTGACGAGATGAGTGAAAGCTCGCATTGTCATGATGGAGAATGATTCGTCTTTGACGGTTGGTTTTACGAATTTCTCCGAAGATTTCCGGCAAACAATTGGTCGTGTGCCACTCAGAATTGACCGTCCTACGTTGCTCAAGCGGAACAGTAGCCACAAGACCCATTCGGCCGAAGAAACAGGCGACCATTTGCTTCGCTGTGCTTCTTCCAAGAACAACTTTTTTGTGGATTTAGCTCGTCTTGGAATACCCACACGGTCGATTGTTGTTTTGTTTCCGGTTCATATGCATATATCCATGATTCGTCACCTGTCACGATTTTATACACGTCTTTTGAAGCACCACGATCGATCTTTTTAATCATTTCCCTACACCAATTGACACGAGCCTTTTTTTGAGCGATTGTCAAATTATGTGGGATCCAACGGGAACAAATCTTTTTTACAGCCAAATGTTCATGCAATATTGAATGTATGGAAGTGGAAGTAATGCGCAAGTTGTCCTCTATCTCACGATATATCACATGACGATCTTGCATTATCAGTTCATGCACTGCATCGATGTTTTGTGGCACACAAACCGATTTTGGACGACCTTCACGGAGTTCGTCGGCCACCGAACTACGACCACGATTGAATTCACTATATCAGCGATATACTGTGGTTTTTAATGGTGCTTTATCGCCATACAAAGAACTGAGTTCATGGACACATTCTTGTTGAGATAATCCACGTTGAAAGTTGTGAAAAATAATATAAAGAAAACCTTCTCTTGCAATTTCCATTTTTTGGCCAAATTGATTTTCTTAACTCACTGTAAACAAAACAAATATCACTTGTACATCAACACGCTGTGAGTACGTTTATGGTAAAAAATGTCAAACTTTATTATGGTGTTGCCAGATTTTAGCTATTGAGATTAGTGTTCCCAGTTCCCGAAATATAAATTGTATCCCTCGTATTGGTTTATTATATGCGACTTGCTCACGAGAAAGTTCCATTGCTATCATGCTATCTGTGAAATGTTGTAAACTATGAAAATTTGGTCTTGCAATTAGAGCAAGTGCACCTAAATGTCTTCCCTTGTTTTCCCATTCATTAACAATCTTTACATTCTTCTATTTCTCGAAATTTTCCATTCTTTTCCATAAACTGCATTATTTAATAATTTGAAGAAATTTTTTGAAGTAATTTTCTGTACACGACCCTGGTGAACCGCTGATTTGAGTCGTTACAGTGGCGCCCGAGCAGGGACTATAAAAACAAGGAAATTCAACCCATCTGACGCCCACCCATAGTGTTCGTCATTAACCAAGAAAGTCACAGGATGGGGAAAACAAGCTGAAGGGTGTACTTGCTACGGAAAGATGAGTTGGTGAGATTTGCGGATGAATTCGGTTTGGAAGGTACAGGCACAAAGTGGATGACCTCCGAAAACGGCTTTTTGAGTTTTTCACAGAAACGGTACTCACTCAGGAGCAACAATACCGGTTGATGAATCTGCAATGCAGGTGTGTTAAAAGCAAATCACCAAGGCCGGCTGCATCCATATTTCCCAGCGAAACGCTGGAAGTGGACAGGCCAGGCACACAGGCGGTGCAACTCTACCAGCATGGAATCCAGAGGTACGGGGAATACCACAGCATCCCTCCGTTTTACCTGCAGCAATGGATCAACATACAATACAACGGGTCTGCACAGTACGCTGCTGTCATTGACCAAGTACGGAAGTGGTCTCTTAACTTTGGACGGTAGGCGTGACACACTAGCTTTTATCGAGCGAGTGGAAGAACTCGCAGATGTGTACGGCATAAACAAAGATTTCCTCCCGCGCACTATGCCTGAACTCTTGAGAGAACGAGCACTCATGTGGGTCAGAAACAACAATGGAGCGTGGCGGGAATGGAGCACATATAGGAGGCACTTACTGAAATTCTTTTTACCGGCCCGTTTCATGGATAAACTCGACGACCAGATCCGACAGCGTCACCACAGGCATCGAGAGTCGTTCAAGCAGTATGTGCTCGAACTGCAAAATCCGGGTGTCGGGCAACGAATCTGCGCTAAGGTTTCTATTGGCACAGAAACTGTCACCGCAAAGCTGGACACAGGTGCAGCGCACAGTTTTATGAGCAGACGCCTAGCACACAAGTTACGCGCTTCTACCGGCCAATTGGAAAAATCCAATACCAGAGGTAAAGAAGACATTTGTAACGAATGTAAGGTTTGGAGGGCAGTCATGCTAGATAGAACTACTTATCATGCCTGACTCCAGTGATGATCTACTCCTGGGAGTGGATTTCATGACAACCCTGGGAACAACATTGAAGTGCGGCGATCAGGAGATCACGCTGGGACCTCATAACGGTTGCGTGCAACCACGAGACTTTGAAACGTGCACGACCATCCGTGTTAACAATTTCCCACATGTAAAGGCATCAATGCCTTCCAAGAGGCCAACTAACGTCAGAAATTCTAAGGAACAGAGACACAATAGACAATACAACGAAACCCAACGCAGTGGCAAATATACATCACCAGGCACAAGTATTACACACACGATCGCGTTCACTTGCCGCGGATTCTGGCGAGGGAAAACCAAAAACGAATTACCACGGGGGCCTCTGGAGAAGAACGCGGGTGCACCTAAGCGACCCTCTGCCATGACGTGGTTAAAATTTCTCGTCGGTGAAGTTGGGAGGGCATGTGACGAGCAAAATTATTGACTAATTTTGCTCACACAATAGTTCCCCAACAAAACTGCGATAATGGAACGTCAGCATCACTCGCGTGCGATTGTGATTGCCGTAGCCAATCAGCTTGCGCGGCCCCGTCAACGCTTAATATTAAAAATAAAATACCATTGCACCAATTGAAACCACTGCGAAGGCGGGAGCGCATGAAATGCACGAAGTGTTAAACGTTGGTCAACAAAACCACATGCAAGTTATACCAACAATTACGCAAGCGGAATGTCAACAACAGCATTGGTAAAGCCAAGCAAGCTACTTGCGTTAGACAAAGAAAATAAACTTCTTGTGGATTTCAATAACAGGTATGCAGCGACGGTCTTAGCGAACCCAAGCCAGCCGTTCCCACGGACGGACAACAACAACAACCCTACAAGCAGACTAAGATTAATCGTGTGTTAACTGCAACAAAAAGACTCGACTGCAACAACAAGACTCGATATTAATAGCCAACAGAAAGGAATCATTCGTGCAACAACAACAATAGGGCGTGCAACAACAACAATGTGCCGCGGCAACTACTACGCGCTTGACAACAGCCGGACTTTTCCCGGAAAGCGCTGAGGTTCGCCTAAGGTCAAGTGGAATATAACAACAATGCCTTGGCCTTGGCAACGGGAAGCGGTAGTCGGAGCAACTGACAGCAGGACTCGAACAACAACTAGTGGTTCAACAGGTGGCTATAAAAGCGCCTGTAATTGGACATACGGTCTCTTTTCCTGCTCACATTGCGCGAGTAAGTACCAAAGAAACGTTGCCGCTTAGACGCCACCAGATTAGCAATCAGAACCAATGGACACAGACACACAAGCGCTGCATTTGCTACGACTGCTGGATTTTAATCCACTCTCATAGTCAACCAAAACTTGTTCGTCAAAGTTAGAACGGTGGAAGTGGTTTGTCAATCCACCACCGTTGAAACTAAAGACTCAATTCAAGGACCTAGACACTCAGAAGTACTGCGTTTGCTACGAACGCTGGGTTTATCAAATCCGCCTTCATAGCAAACCAGGAATTGCTTCTCAAAGTCAAACCGGTGGAAGTGGTTTGCCAATCCACCACCGTTGAGACTGGAGACAGGACAGCAAAGCACTGAATTCAGTAGTGGCCTCTATAGAACCCATAATTTCTGTTATAACATTTAAACCTAGAAATAAGAAAGAACTATAAAATAAAGAAAACTTGAATAACACAACACACCACGAAGTAATTTTCTGTACACAACCCTGGCGAACAGCAGAGTATTTACCCCAGCAGATTTGAGACGTTACAGTATGTTAGTGCTGCAAATATTTTCAGAATCATTTACCTCTACATTCTCTAAAATACACTCAAAATTAGCATAAATTACAATGATACATCTGACTTAGACCTAAAAGAAGTAAACTCTAAAATATCATCATTATTTTTACCAATCGGCATTGTGGTCACTACTTTTCTGCACTCTGCTTTATGTTTTAACATAACATCTTTATTTCTGGTGTACTGCAAGCAAAAGTTGCATAATAGTAGAGCTTTTGTATTTAATGTCAATTGTGATTTAATTAATCTGTAAATAGTAATTTTATAAGTAATAGAAAATCATATGTTTTGTTTCCTTTTTACCTTGATATATTTTTAATCCACTTTGTAGAAACAATAAATTAATATAGACATCTCTCCCCAACTTTGTGGTATGATGACCTACAATTTGATCACCAGGATCAGAACATCCAAAAACATTAATGCTGATATTATTTTCCTCAAATTTTCTGATTTGGTCTAATGGCATTGGAAATGACCAGTTTTTAAAGTTTAATATCGTACTTCCAAAATGAATCATATCATTATTAATATCCACTGCATATTGTGAACATCTATTACTATGTTGTACATTTTATTGCAGATAGTATAGCCCATTTAAAGCAATAGTCATAATTTATATTCATTCTCAACATCATAAGCCGATAGCCCTGGCAGCTAGAGCTTATATAATTATTTATAATTTTAATTGTAATTAATTTTAATAAAATAAATAAAATAAAAATATATTCATTACATTAATACAAGCATGTTGCATTGCTATATTATGAGGTAATTTAATATAAGCAGAACCCGTTAATGGTATTGATTAATATTAATCTCTAATTCAATTATTTTAATTAGAGTCCATCCACTATCTTTCTCTTGAAACTCCTCCATTTTTGTAATTAAATTAGAACAGTGTACGAGTACATCATATTCAATTTCTTCACGGTTTTGTGCTAATATCATTTTCGTTTCAAAAGATTTCACATCTATAGTTGCTGCTTCATATTCACAATCACTGTTGTCGACAATATTTTTTGGTTTGAACCTTATATATTCACAAAACAGTTCAAAATTATATTTAGATGACCGATGTTTTTCTAGTTGCTTATTTAATAATTCTAATATTATATGTTTTGCATTTTTAAAGAAAGTATTTGGTATGATAATATTTTCATGTCGGTTTTTAAATACATAACGTTCAATGCGATTATTATATAACCCTTTCACTAAATACAAATCATCTTTTAATTGTGAACAACTGTTTTTTTTTATGTGAGGAGGCTATGATTTCGTTGATATCTTAAGCTTGCATGTTTCACAATATTTATAACTGCAAGTTGGTTCTTTCTCATTAATATCATTATTTATAGATTTGTTTAAATTTAAAGATAGTTGACTGATCGAAACTTCTGTAGAAATATTATTTTCATTCTTATTATCCATATTATCACATTTATGTTTGATTATATGCAGCTTTTTATTTTGTGCTTCTATTAATTGCTGTACTTATTGCTTTATTAATGCTTTCTGTTATTTAATTATTTAATATAATTGTTGATTTGTATGTTCTTTTCCTATATGATTTTTTGATTTTTCAGAATGAATATTTCCTTGGTTATGTGTACGTAGAATATGTCACTTCAAATCCCATTTTGAATGGGAAACACATCCACAAAATTCACAAAAAATGTCTTAATATTAATTGCACTCTCACAAATACGTTACTAAATAAAAACTGATATACGTGTCTCTCTTATATAAGAATAAGACATACTAATAAAATAATTCAATAATTTTAGGTTAAATAAATTCATTGGACCTATTCTACATATTAAAATATTGATAACATTGATACAAGTTATTGTTTCCTAATATATTCTTATCTAACTAAAACCGAATATTTCTGGTTTTTCAAATGTATTTACTGGAACAAATTTTAATATAAAAGGCATGGATATGGTATATAATTCATCACTCAACTTCAGCATTTTGGTGAGTTTACTACTTTCTAAACATATGTGGAGAAACATAAATACAACCAGCCCACTTCTATATATTCTCGCGGATTTTTTTCCCCGGGAATTTTATTTTCTCGAGAAAAAATCCTCCTATTCTAAACTGCCTGGGAGAAGCAAAATTAGGGAAGATAGGACCAAATTTTCGAAATCAGATGTTTTGCTACTTCTGCTCAAGAACAGCAGATGCAGAGTACTTTTTATTTCGCAAGGATGATTTGCTGGCAGCTTTCTTCGGCACCGGCGACTTATTGCATTGCAGCTGTGTATCCTCATAGACTGGAAATGGCAGAACTTCGCCTGTGGCAATGTTTTCTTCGTGGGAAACTGTTGTTCGTCAATCTTCTAAAACTTGCGAACTTGGTCTACTTACAGTAGTCGAAAATCCCAATCCAAATGTATTCGCAGCCACTCCTTCCAATGATTCCTTCATCCTAATTAAATTATAAATCCCTTCTTCGTATGTGGAAAATAGGTGCTGCGTGTTTGGGCCTCCACATGTGTTTTTCTGCGCTTTTAAATTTTGTGCCGCTTTCTGCCACACGTATTTTTTCTGGTCGGTCCATATCTAGAATTTTCAGGCAAAGAACAAATTCCATTGCAAAGAACAAATTGGTTTATAAGATACCTTTTCCCACTCGGTAATAGTTTTACCGGAATTTACTTCAATTTTCAAATTTCGCCAAAATCTTGCAACGTCCTCCTTGTTGCCTTTGTGGAATCCTCGAGCAATGTCAGGGTTGGCCTCCATTAGCGTGAGCAACTGTTGTTTTCTAGTAGTTTTAGACCTAAAATGTGATATTTCACGCTATTTTTCTTGAAAAATATAAACATTTACAAAATACTTACATTTTTGCACATTATTCGTACATTTTGTTGGAGAAAAAACTCTCGAGAAATGTCATCAATTTTTCTTTTTTATTGCCGTTTGCGATGCCTATTTTTTTCCCCGGGAATTTTTTTCCCATTTCGAAGTTCATTTAGAATATGAGGAAAGGGAAAATGGAGAAAATTCTCGAGAGTTTTTATTTGAAATAGGAGAAACGGGAAAAGTGAAAAAATTCCCGGGGGATTTTTATTCCGAATTGGGCTGAATAATTTTATACTTTTAATTATATTTGATTTTTATTTATATATCCTTTCAGAAAAAACAAAAATGGCCCCTACCAACAATATTTTATTGCAGAAAAAACAAAAAATGACTTCTACTAACAATATTTTTAAATTTTTGACAGAAGAATTCTTAGGTAGAAACCGCAAACCATCTTGGGGAATCAAGAATATAGTAATGATATTCTAATGACGATATTAGGAATAACATCAATTTCGACGAAATATGGACGACGGATGATGACAGATTTAGAAGATATCCATCCCATTGTTTCTACCTGAGCGATTTAATTCACTTAGTGAGAACGCGATAAATTACATTAATAACCCTCTTAACACTGTCTATATCGTGAAACGTATGCAGCAAGGAAAATATTGGTTAGACTTAGAAGAAGATCCAA
This sequence comes from Clusia tigrina, assembly GCA_920105625.2. Lineage (NCBI taxonomy): Eukaryota > Metazoa > Arthropoda > Insecta > Diptera > Clusiidae > Clusia > Clusia tigrina. Next base: position 114,214,225 of record OV050031.1, on the reverse strand, counting down.
TCACGGAATTCTTAAATGAAAGTCCAGAGGAGGAAAATGCTTTATTTTCAAATTATAATTAAAATATATTGAATAAATAAATTATAAAAACTAAAATAGCTTAATGTTTTTATTTCTATCTAATTAGCAATATTAAAATTTTTTATTTTATTCTACTCACAGAAAATGAACAATATTACTACAGAAAATGAACAATATTACTTGTAAATATATGGAATTTCTTTCAGAATGAGACATGTTGAAAAAATGTTTATTATTTCTATTTTTTATATATTCGCGAAGATTAGCAAATTTGAGCATAATAGTTTTATGTTAATATTTACATGTAATCGCAAATATGGTTGTATGTCGTATGAATAATTTTTTCTAGCTAATGATTTACTTCTTATCACATGTATGGCTGTATGATTTTTGCATATAAATACGAGTAATTCTTCTAGAATAAACATAAAGCAGAAAACTATCGCCATAGAAGCTGGAAAATATTTTAAACAATACTATGAAGCAGTCCAATTCGCCCCCAGATGCGTGCTGGAATGCCCCAGAGATGGAGGAGTTACTGCAGAAGAGAATAAACCAGTTTCGTTCCAATCCGAGCGAAGAAGCTGGGGTAAATTTAGAAAAGGTGATGAAGACGATGGTCTTCATCTGCGAAATTGGGAAATATTCCCTAGATTAATAAATATTTAAAATAAATGAGAAAAAATCAACTTTTGTTTTACTTGTATATATATATACGAGTATATATATATTATATTATATATATATATATATATATATATATATATATATATATATATATATATAATATATATATATATATATATATATATATATATATATATATATATATATATAAATATATAATATAATATATATATATATATATATATATATATATATATATATATATATATATATATATATATATATATAAATATATAATATAATATATATACATATACAGGTGAAACGAAAGTTGAGTCCAGAAAAAAACGGAAGTAAAAGACAGGCAAAAAATGCGAGACTAACTCCTCAATCTGCCTCTCCGAAACAAATAAGTAGTAACAGTTTCGGTCAGAACAGATTTGCACTATTAGAGAATGAAAACGTTGACTCAACTCCTGCAAAGAATTCCATTTCCAAAACTCTGAAGCCACCATCATTCTACTTACGAGAGAGATGCTCAAATGATTTAGTTGCAACTGTAGCTAGTCTTGTAGGAAATAACAATTTCCACGTAACGTCCATAACAAATGGGAATATAAAGGAATCGAAACTACAAACATACAATCAATGCAATTGCCGTAAAATAGCATCCTATCTTGAAAAAAATGGTAAAAACTACTATACATATCAACTGAAGAGCAGTAAAGGCCTAGTAGTTGTTATTAAAGGAATTGAGAATAGTGTAAGTACTAATGAAATCAAAGATTCTCTCGAAATTTCTTTGGAAATCCTATGCAAATTGTAGAATTTATGATATCAAAATGAACAAATTGTATGACAGAATTTATGACATCAATACAAAGCATGTTGCACGAGTTATTGAAAACTCAAAACCAACTTATGCAATTGTTGATCTCTAAAAAATTAACTATATTAATATATGTCATTGGAATGAAAACGGAATTAACCAACACAAAACTTGAAATTCAACACTTCCTGCATACTAGGCAAATTGACATTGTGCTTTTATTACAAACGCACTTGACAAACAAAAATTATTTTGTAATATCTGGATATAAATTCTACAAGGCAAACCATCCAGATAATAAAGCACATTGCTGTACGGGTATATTAATAAGAGATAGATTTAAGCATCATGCACTAGAAGAGTATGCAAAGGACTATCTGCAGGCAACATCAATATGTCTTCAATGCTGGGAGGAAATAATTGTAGTAAGCGCAGTATATTTCCCTCCAAGATAATCAGTGACACAATTCTTCACATCATTGGGGACCAAATTTTTGGCAGCAAGTGATTATAATTCGAAACATATCTTTTGGGGCTCCAGGTTAATAAATCCGCTGTTCTAACCTAGTCTTCGTGTCTTCAGGACAACCGACATACTGGCCCTCTGACCCTGAATAAGTGCCCGATCTCATCGATTTTGGAATAACCAGTGGTATTGATCGTAATCTGCAGAATAGTGTTTAGAGCTCGCTTCTGATCATTCATCAGTTATTATATGTCTACATAAACAAGCTCAACTGGGTAAGAAAACAGGTCACCTAACCAACAAAAGAACAAACTGGCTCAGGTACCGTCAATATATAAGTAGTCATATAAACGTTGGTCCTCGACTAAAGAGTGCAAGCGATATTGACTCGGCACTTTTGGCCATCTCAGTTCTTACATCTTCAGCCACACACTCATCTCCAGCAGCCTCATTATACCGCTCCGCAACAACTCGCACAACATCTGCAGATATCGATAGTCTCGCTAAGGAGAAAAGGCGCTTAAGAAGAGAGTGGCAACAAAATAGATCACCCTACGCCAAGCAGAAATTAGCATTAGCTAAAAAACGCCTCCGAGAAGCACTGAACTGCGAGCTAGAGAACAGTTTGAAAAAGTATACTGAGATGCTAACTCCAACACAAAATTCTAACTACTCTTTATGGAAAGCCTAGAAAAATATAAAGACTCCTAAAGACTGTCATCCACCACTCAGGCAAAATAATGGAACTTGGGCAAGAAGTGACGAAGAGAAAGCCTCAGTGTTTGCAAATCATCTCAAATCCGAATTCCAACCTAACCAACCAATCAACAGTTTTGAAATTCCATTTTTGGCCCCTAAAATACCATTAATTCCGATGAAGGTTAAAATGAAGGAAGTGCAACTTGCAATTAAAACTCAGCTAAACCCGAAAAAAGCACCAGATTTAATTACCGCAAACATTTTTTTTTTTAATTTTTTTTAATTCAACATGTATTTATTTATTGCATCTTTTCAATCGAAACCAACCATAATTTTACAAAGCTTACAACTAATAAATAAATTGATGCTCCGCGCCAGTGCTTAGAGCAATTTTAGTTCAAGTGTTATATAAATTATGTAGGAAAAAAAAGAAATATAAAAATATTAATATAAAGAAACTCTATTTTTTTAAAAAAGTGGCCTTTTAAGTCGAGATGTATTCATCCTATGAAGCAGATTCCTTGCTAGTTCGTTAGGATGACACTGAAGTTTGAATTGGTATTTTGTTTTTAAAACTGCTAGTTCTTCTTCAACGGGTGCTATATTTAAGGTCGCAGTGAATATTTTCATTTCTGACGAACCATGGAGCGCCGCTGATCGTTCTCAGAATTTTCGATTGAGCCCTTTGAATTATTTGCAAGTTTGATGCACTAGTAGTGCCCCATATCTGAATACCATAAGTCCAAATCAGTTTAATTACAGCCTTGTATATAAGTACTTTATACTCTAAACGCAGTTTTGATTTTCGGTTGGTAAGCCAATACAAGGAACTTGCCTTGAGTTTCAATTGCATTTTCTTGGCTTCTATATGTTTTTTCCAGGTGAGCCGTCGGTCAAAATGCACTCCTAAGTATTTAACCTCTGTTGCTTGCGGGATTACAATGCCATTTAAGGATACTGCCGGACAAGAACTGGGCTTAAGAGTAAATGTCACATGTACACTTTTTTGCTCATTTACTTTGATGCGCCAATCTGCTAGCCAACTTTCTATTGTTTTAAGGTGTTCCTCTAAATCCCGGGAGGCTATCTGTGGATTTAGGTGAGAGCTCAGGATAGCTGTGTCGTCAGCGAAAGTCGAGGTAACGAGGTTTTTATCCGTTGGCAGATCGGAAGTGTACAGAGTGTAAAGCATAGGTCCAAGCACACTACCTTGTGGTACTCCAGCCAAAATTTCAAAGTCTGGCGTTACAAATTCTTTATATTTAACCCTAAATTTGCGATTTGTTAAATATGACTCCAGAATCTTATGCGAACTTTTTGGCAGAAGTTTTTTTAATTTTATATATGAGTCCTTCGTGCCAGACTTTGTCAAAGGCTTGTGCGACGTCTAGGAATATTCCGGAGCAGTACATCCTCTGTTCAAATGCTCGCCTTATTTCAGAGGCAATACGGTGCACCTGCTCAATAGTTCCATGATGTTTGCGGAAACCAAATTGGTGGAGAGGAATAATTAAATTGAGCTTTGGTGCTAATTTTTCCAGCAATAAGCGTTCGAGCGTTTTAGAGAGCGTTGGCAGGAGACTTATGGGCCGATAAGAGGATACCTGAGTAGGGTCTTTTCCGGGTTTTGGAATCATTATTATTTCCGATGTTTTCCATGTTGTAGGGAAGTAGCCCAGACGGAGTATTGCGTTAAAAATGTGTGTGAGATGTATTAGAGCTATTTGCGGCAATTCACTTACCATTTTATTGGTAATTAGGTCACAACCAGGTGCCTTTTTTGAGTTTAGACTCGTTCTACATAGGCGTATAACTTCCTTTGGTTTGAAATCAATTGGTACTGCTGACTTCGTAATTGAAAAGTTCTGTATGCTAGTGTTGTTGCAGGTCGGCGGGTTAGCTTGAAATACTGACCTCAGATGGGCTGCAAAGAAGTTGCCTTTTTCTTCTTCTGTTTTTGCCCAAGTTCCATCGCTTTGTCTTAGAGGCGATTCACTATCCTTTGGTGTTTTAACCATTCTTGTCGCTCTCCAGAGTGAGTAATTGGTGACTTTGAGAGGAGCCAAATCTTCAAGGTACTTATTAAGGTTTTCTTCCTTTTCCTCCCGTAGAGTGTTTTTCAGCTGATTTTGTAATGACTTTAATTTTACTCTTAGTGCTGGAGATCTGTATTTTTGCCATTCACGCCTTAATCTCCTCTTTTCTCTAACGAGGCATTCCACATAGTGTGACGTAGTGTGCCTCGCGTTAGTTTTATGCTTTTATTATTGAACCAAGAGCCTGCTGATTCAATGTCCTCTCTACTCTTAAGTTTTGTTTTAACGCATACGTGGGTACTAATATATTTGCGATATTTGAGCCAGTTTGTTTTCTTGGACGTCAGTTTTATTGTTTTTTCAATGAACTCTGGTCTTTTTTTTAAATATATTATCACCGGTGAGTGATCGGATGATAAGTCGAAACAGGGCTCGGTTTCCAACAAACACTTTCAATATTTTTAGTTATGCCAAAGTCAATAAGATCGGGAAATTTTCTTTGATCATTTGGCCAGTATGTAGGCTTTCCAGATGATACAAAGTCTAGACCATTCCGAGAGTCTATCAGTGCATTAAACAATTGCTTCCCTTTAGGGTTGATTAACCGTGAGCCCCAGTAGATATGTTTAGAATTGAAGTCTCCGGCAGAGAGAAATTTGTTACCGAGCGATTTAAAGAAAGAAACAAAATCGGTTGTGGAAATAGGAAACCTAGGAGGACAATAGACTGATGAAATTACTATTGGCTCACCCCAACACTGTAAAGAGGTGGAAGTAGAATGGATGTTTTTTTTTGCATAGGATTCCAGAAAGTAATGCTTTAATCGAGCCTTAATTAGAATTCCCGTACCACCGTAACCTTTTCCTTGTGGGTGGTTTGTAGAGTAAAAATTATAGCCTGCTAGTTTGAAGTTATATTTTACAGTTAAATGTGTTTCTGAGATAAGCATGATGTCTATGCTGTTACTGTCTAGAAAATTTTTTAATTCAATTTTGTGTTGGTTAATACCGTTAGCATTCCAGTGACATATTTTTAAGTACGTTTTGGTTATGTACAAGCTCTTGAATCATAGATTGCATCGAGGACATGAAGTTAGTAATACACTGAGACAAGTTAAATATTAACGTTTCTAAATTGTGAGGTTGCATAGGGTGACTCGGTTTATCAGAAACGCCAGTTTTCAGTACATTCGCATAGCTAGTGGATGAAGAGATGTTTTCGGTGGTGCTTCCAATATGGTTTGTGTTGGTAGGTATAGCACTATATTTTTGGGTTCGAACTGTCTTAGCAGTTTGGTTCATACTGATTTTTAGTTGTGTATATATCGGGCAGCCTCTGTAGTTAGCAGTATGTTTCCCCCCACAATTGCTGCATTTTTTTTTGTATCCTTCTCACTTTTGTTCAGCTTGCATTCCTTTGATGGATGGAAGTCGCCACATGCAACGCATACAGTACGTAGGGTGCAGTACGATTTCGAATGCCCATACTCTTGGCAGTTTGTTGCATTGTATTGGGCCTTTTCGTTTGTGAGGCTCCTCGACTATTATTCTACGATGCATTAAATATTTTAAGTTGTAAATGGGGTGGGTTTCGTTTTGTTTTAATTTAATATTCCCTGGTTCTAGTTCTATTCTAAAGGTTGCGGAATTTTTTGCCTATTCCTTATATTAAACACAGATTTTGCTGTGAATCCAGTCTCTTGGAGTGCATATTTTAGTTCTATAGGGTCTACTACAGGTTCTATACCTTTAATAACAACTGTCAACCCTTTGCTACTCTTTATCTGATAAGTATAGTAATTTTTCTTTTCATTTTCAAGGAAAGAAACAACTGCCCCCTTAGTTTTTTCCAAATATATTTGAATTTTTGTTTCATTTATTTTACCCTTCAACAGCGGGACCACATGAAAATTATTTTTACCAATCAAGCTGGCAACACTCTCTATTAAAAAGTTGGAACTGCGTTCCCGCAAGTAAATTGGCGGTGGTTTGAATGCAATACTCTTAGTTGGTTCAGACTCTGCACTATCGCTTAATAGAGCAAAACGGTTGTTGTTTAGGGTATCTGTATTAGTTTTAACAAGTTTATTCTTTTCTGCCTTGGCAATCGGGCTGCGTTTTCGTTTTATTGTTATGTATCGATCAATACCTGTTTGTGTGCTTATGTTTGGTTTTGCATACTGTGTTTCTATAGTTTTATTTGCAACATTGGTAAGTTGTTGTTGCTTATATATACTCATAGCAGAACCTTTGTTGTTTTTGATTTGTGTTGGAGATACTGTTGAATTTGGAGAGGCACATTGTCCACTCCAAGAGAGCTGAAAGTTTGCTGGCATATTTAGCGTAGCCGAGTCTGCTTGAGAATTTGTTCCAATTTTTTTTTCTTGTGCAAAGAGCAATGTTATTTTGCTTCTGCGTGTTTATTAGTTTTATTGGTGTGGGTGTGACTAGCTTAGAAGTTTGAGCGTGCTCAGTGCTTACCGTTTGCTGAATTACTGGTGGTGATTGCGCATGTGCTGAACTATTGTGAGAGATCATCTTCGTTGGGTTTAAATTGATTTGTTGATTACTGTCTATTGCTGCATGCGAGGGACACGCACGGGTGAGAAATCGATCTCTCGCTTGTGGCGGTGAGTGTCGAATGCTCATGTAAATTGTTTTTGTTTATTTTTTTTTCCTTCTATTGTTGTTGTTTTTTGCTTGGAACCACCAATTTAAAATATTTGTTTGTGATTTAATTAATTGTTTTTGGCCTGCCCATAAAGGCTAGCCAAAAAAAAATGTTTACCACTTTGATGCTAAATTTTACACTCGTAGATATTTTTTAATTTTTTATTTTAGCTTTTTATATATTAAAAAGAAAAAAGATCCACTCAATGAGCGGAGAATTGAACACCGTCACGCCGTCACTCTTCCGCGGAAAGATTGTGGAATTGCCTGAAATAGCCATCAAAATAGTGACGCAGTTATTTAATGCAATATTTAGGATTGGGTACAACCCTGGAAAATATCACAAATTACAATGATACCAAAACCCGGGAAAGACGCAACTCAACCGTCATCTTATCGGCCCATAAGCTTGCTCCCAGTGATTTCTAAATTATTTGAGAAACTGCTTCTTCTAAAGCTGCAGCCGCACATATACAAATCCAACATTATTCCCCACCATCAATTTGGATTTCGTAAGAATCACAGAACCATAGAGCAAATTAACCGCATTACTAGTGCAATTCGAAAAAGTTTTGAAGTCAAAAAATACTGCTCTGCTATATTCTTAGATATTGCACAGGCGTTTGACAGAGTTTGGCATGCAGGATTAATATATAAAATTCAAAAACTCTTACCAGTTAATGTGCACATGCTACTCGAATCGTATTTGGATAACCGAAAGTTCAGAGTAAAATATGGAGAATACACCACAAACGACTTTGATATTAATGCTGGGGTTCCACAAGGTAGTGTTCTAGGTCCTGTACTATATGTATTATTCACTGCAGACCTCCCTACTGATGATTATCTTGTCACTTCAACATTCGTAGACGACACTGCTATTCTTAGTATACATAACAATCCAATAGTGGCTTCAAATCGCCGTGAGGAGCATTTGAAGAAAATGGAAGTGTGGCTGGCAAATTGACGCATTAAGGTAAATGAGACCAAGAGCATTCATGTTACATTTACACTTAGGAAAAAAACATGTCCAGTGATTACCCTAAACAATGTTGCTATTCCTCAATCGAATACTGTAACATACCTAGGAGTCCATCTAGACAGACGACTAACTTGGCGGAACCATATTGAGGCAAAACGAACGCAGATAAAGCTAAAGGCCCAGAAAATAAATTGGCTACTCAACTCAACAAACTCATGTTTTCGTTTGCAACGTACACTTTAATTGTACAAGGCAGTGATCAAACCAATTTGGGCATACGGAGCTGAGCTTTGGGGGAATGCTAGTTCATCGAACGTCGAGCTGATACAACGAGTGCAATCGAAAATCTTGCGTGCAATCACGGGTGCGCCGTGGTTCGTTAGAAATACTGACATCCATAAGGACATCAACATTCCTCTGGTTAAAAGTGAGCTCACAGAGATTATGCTCAAACACAAAAAAAAAACTGCGAGAGGACGCAAATCTGGCTGCATGAAAAAACCCCCAAATGAAATAACCCCCAAATGAAATAACCCCCAAATCAAAAATGAAATAACCCCCAAATTTTTTTCCATTTTGGGTGTTATTTCATTATGAAGTAACCCCCAAATTTTGGGGTTTATTTCATTTTTTTTGGGGATTATTTCATTTTTCAATTTGGGTGTTATTTCATAATGAAATAACCCCCAATGAAATAAGCCCCAAAATATTTTTTTGGGGTTTATTTAATTTTGTAAAAAAATTTGGGTCTTATTTCATCACATTTGGGGTTTATTTCATTTTTAAAATTTGGGGTTTATTTCATAACCGTACAGCAATTTTTAAAGAATTTTCGCCAAATATTCAAATATTTCTAAAATTTTTTTGTAAAAGGCGCATAATATTCTTCAAAATATTTAATGCGCCTTTTACAGAAAATTTTTTTGATAACTTTTAGGTAATACGATAACCACATATGCCTCCATATATGCCTCCAGGGCAGAAGTGGTTCGGGTACTTGCATTTCCCGTTTAGCCATGCTTGCAGCAATATTTGAAATTGTTATTGCGTTTCGTATTGGTATATATACTTTGTTTAGGTACTTTGGTTAGGTAATTATTTCATTATGAAATAACACCCAAATTTTGGGGATTATTTCATTTCGCATTTGGGGTTTATTTCATTTGGCTTGGGTGTTATTTCATTGGGGCTTATTTAATTTTTTTTGGGGATTGTTTCATTTGGGGGTTATTTCATTTTTTTCTTGGGGGTTATTTCATTTGGGGGTTATTTCATGCAGCCCGCAAATCCATTGGAAAAAAAATTTTGCTAGAATTAAAACAGCAACACGCCTCAAAAGATTGGACTTACCTATATATTAAATGTACTAAATATTAAATAATTACTATATAAGATACTAAAATGAAATGAATTTAAATTGAATTAAAACTAAAAGGCAAAAATGTAGTGAAATTTAATACTAAGCCCACTGGTGCGGGATAAATATAGTTAATTTAGCTCTTAAGATTTAATTACTTATTGTTAGGCTCGAAATGAGTGAATTCAATAAATAAATGAACTGTTAAAAAAAAAAATTAAAAAAAATAAATATATATATATATATATATATATTTATATAAATATATATATATATATATACATATATATATATATATATATATATATATATATATATATATATATATATATATATATATATACATATATATATATAATATATATATATATATATATATATATATATATATATATATATATATATATATATATATGGGGCGATTAGTATGGAAGGAAAAAAATCTTAATGGGCGCTTCGCATGTCTGATTCTTGGGATTGTACTGAGCAAGTCCAGTAGACCATACGTCTACGGTGAAAATCGAGCTTCCAGATTTTGACTTGCAGTTTTTTCTCAGACTTTATTTTTTTGGAAAATTTGCAAATTTTCTTAGGCTCGTATTTCGTAAAGTATTTGAAATTGTGACTTATTAAAGTTGTAAAGTTGTAGCTATTGTCTCGGGCTACAGTTTCTCTGAACATATTACTTAGAATAAATTTCGTTTTCATGGTCGAAAAGTCGAAAATGTAGAAAATTCACCATGTTTTGTCACGTTTTTTTTGGATATTTTGGCCTATAAGAGCCAAACCATTGAGATCCAATACTCACACAAAAATTGTAGCCAAGACAATAGTTAAGAACTCTCTAGTACATCGCAAAAGCATTGGAACGCTCCTTCAGGCAGTTTTCGCCTTGTGAAAATGCAAATTTTTCGTGAAAATATTGATAAATTACCATTTTCAGTTGTTCATAGCGCAAAATCATAAAATGTTCTATTTCTTATTTTTTTCCACTTTTTTTTATCCAAAAATATAATGTTTTTTTTTGGTTTGTTCAATATTTATTTTGAAAATTATGAGAAATTAATTTAAAGTACAAAGTAATTGTATTGGTAGAGACAAGGTATGAATCAAGAAGAAAGCAATTATTGTTTTAAACGATTTCACATCAAAAATTCCAATTCAGTGTATTTTTCATTCAAAGATTGCCTTCCAAATCTTTTCGAGATTCCATACGAGGCGCTTTCTTTCGGCCTTTAGATACAGATGCCATTATACCTTCACGGTATTTGTCGATTGAGCGCTTAGCAACACTAGCTAGTAGCTAGTAGCTAGCTGGACATGACGCTCCGTACCTTGAATATGACAAGGTATTAGTGGGTCTGGAAATGGTTGATCTTCATCATCTATACATTCGAGGTTTTGTTGTAAATGCTCATACGGAATGCGTATTTAATTTTATGTGTATTTGATGCTGTGATAGTTTATAATAAACTAACAAAAATGCGTCAAATGAACTGAAAACAATAGAAGAATAAAAAATAAGAAATAAAATAAATAGAAATAATAGAATATAGTAAAAAATATATTATATATTATATATATATATATATATATATATATATATATATATATATATATATATATATATATATATATATATATATATATATATATATATATACGACCGTAATAACAATAATATATATATATACCAAACGGACGTGTAATCACAGGAGCTCCGCCCTTATGACATTTATCGTTGTTTAAAACCAAGTAACTAATTTTACAAATCCCGCGAAAGAGAAGCTTAAACGATAGTGCCAGTTTTCAAGAAAGTGTCTAGGTCTTTTTAGATAAACTAAATACTTATAATAACTAATTTGAAATTTATTAAAAGTGATATATAAACAATAAAACAAACAAAGGAACTGTTATATACATATATGACTTAAAAGTTGAAAGAGACAACAAATTAAATAATCCCGGTTGTATGTGGTATTGCCACAGTGGACTCTGGCCAGAATAAGTGCTTAGAGTTACCACACCAAAATTTTGTTTTTCGTGATATTTTACATACGAGTACATACATTAATAAGATTAAAATATAGCAAAAATAATAATAAATAAAATTTTTAAAAAACTAATAAACAAAGTATAGTCGGTAATCGCCATGAGTGTGCAGCGCTGTCCACCGTGGGAGAGAACGAGATCTATGAGCGAGTCTCTCCACTCTTCGTGGAGTGCACATGGCAAACCTCCAATTATGTCCTGCTCCAGTATAGCAGTGGATTCTGCGACAACAACAACAAATTCGTCAGCAAGAACAACATCTGCCTTCTCTACTTTCGGTACAACAATTACCTTACCTATAACTCCGACATCAACATGTTCTTCTGCTTGTTTGCAAATTCCGACCAAAAGGCGTGCAAGTAAGTCAACTGCAATCGCTACCAAAGAGAGCACGAACCTCACCCATGACAGATAATGAGAAAAGAACGCCAAACAGTAACAAAAAGCAAAAAAACCCAAGCCAAAGTAAGTTATCAAACTACTGGTTGAGCGATACTACTTCAGAAAGAAAAAACAGATTTGCTGCTTTGACCGTTGATTATGACGAACTTGCTGAACCCTCGCACAGTGGACAAATTGATCAAAATGAGTCCGAAAAAGAAAAAACAACTAGTGCGAAAAAAAAGTTTAAACAAACCACCCCCTATATACGTACAAGGCGGAATGTCTAAATTCGCTAACCGCTGTTGCAGACAGTAACTTTATATTTAAAATATTAACAAACAATGAAGTACGAGTTCAATCGAATGACTCGGAAACATACACAAAAATATTCAAAATACTAAAGCAAAAACCCATTCAAAACCAAAAATGAAAGGGTGTTTCAAAGTCATTCTTCGCAATATGCACCCCTCCGCAGACCAAGAAGAAATTAAAAATGAGCTTGGTGAAAACGGTCAGAAAGTTTTAAACATAACTAACATAACTCAAGGGACAACAAAAAAACCACTACCGCTGTTTAGCATAGAACTGGAAACAAATACTAACAATAAAGATATTTATAGCATTAACAAATTAATGCATTGCATAGTAGTCTTTGAGGCACCTCATCATAAAAGGGAAGTCGCGCAATGCACTAAATGCCAAAAATACGGACATACAAAAAACTACTGTACAAGGGATCCACTATGTGTGAAATACGGTGGAAAGCATCTAACAAGTGAATGTCAAAAAAAATAACCAACGCAGCTGAAATTAAATGTGCCATATGTGGCGGAAATCATACTGCAATCTACAAAGGCTGTGAAAAATACAAAGCCATAAAAATTCAAAGGTTTCCATCTTTACGCAGAAAGGATCCATTATTACTTCAGAACAAAAATATGGATGGATAAGTAGATAATCCAGGCGTAAGCTATGCCGAAATTGCAGGGTCGTCAAATCCAAAAAAAACAGAAGAAAATACAAAAAATTCAAACGATAGTGATATTAATGAACTTAAAGACATGGTGATATCCCTAATCACTCAAATGACTAATATGATGAATATTATTACAATGCTACTAACAAGCTTAAATGCACGAAAGTAATAGTTTAATAATTGCAGCCTTGAATGCAAATGGCCTAACAAAACATTATCTAGAGCTATAGCAAGAAAATTGATATAGCTCTACTTTCAGGAACACATTTTACGAACAAAAGCTATTTAGTATTTCCTGGATATAAAATTTATGTGACAAATCATCCTGATGGTAAAGCTCTTGGTGGGACACCTATCATAATAAATTCACTATTAAAACATACTGAACGGCAACCATATGCAACACCTCATATTCAATCCACTAATGTGCAAATTGAGGATACAAGTGGGACAATACTCATTTCCTCAGTTTACTGTCCCCCCAGACACCTAATAACGACGGATCAATATGATAACTACATAAAGACGCTTGGCGTAAGATTCACTGCAGCTGGAGATCTGAATACAAAACACACTGACTGGGGATCTAGGCTAACCAATAAAAAAGGACGAAATCTAATTAATGCTATAAACAAAAATAACTGCAGATTTTTAAGCTCAGGTGAACCCACATACTGGCCAACAGAACAGGAAAAATATACCAGATCTAATCGACTTCAGCATAACAAAAAACATAAAGTGTAACCAATTAAAAATTAAAGCTTGTTTTGAACTTTCTTTAGACCACTCTCCGATAATACTTGACTACACAACTGACATCAAACCCATAGAACCAATAGCTAAGATTTTTAACCACAAAACAAACTGGAATGAGTATAGACGGCATATTGAAAATCAACTGAATATGTCTATCACACTGAAAACACAATTAGACATTGAACGTGCCATTATTCACTTCAACGATGTGGTCCTAGACGCAGGAATCAAATCAAGCCAACAGCATAAATTTAGAAGAAATAAACCTACAACAGATATTTTCATAAGAAAGCAAATTATTGAGAAGGGAAAGCTGAGAAAGAGTTGGTAGCTAACTAGATCGCCTGAGGATAAACACAATTTAAATATAGCCTGCAAAAAACTCTAGAAAATATTATCTAAAAGACAAAATATACAAGTTGGAAATTACCTAAAAAACTTGACGCCTACCCAGGATACTAACTACTCATTATGGAAATGCACAAAGAAATTAAAAACTCAGATAAGCCACCACTACGGAAAGATGACAACTCATGGGCTACTACCAATGAAGAAAAAGCAACAACATTGGCTAAATACTTTGAAAAAGTCCTATCAAATGATGAAGATAAATATATTGAAACATGCAATGACTTAAATATAGACATTACAACCAAAATAAAGAAAACAAATACAAAAGAAATAATTAATTGCATTAAAAAACGAGTAAACCACAAAAAAGCACCAGGATACGATATGTTGACAGGAAAAGCTCTCGCTGAGCTACCTACTATAGGTTATAACTACTTAAGGAATGTTATCAACTCAATGTTCAAACTACAATTTTTTCCCAAAGTATGGAAAGTTGCTGAAATTATTGCACTACCGAAGCAGGGAAAAGATGCTACAACTGCTTCATCGTATAGACCAATTATCATACTTCCCATAATCTTTAAAGTTGCTAAAAAACTATTACATGATAGACTTAGCCAGATCCTTGACAATAAAAACATATACCAATTATCGGCTTCAGAAAAGGACTTTCAACAATTCAACAGACACACCGTATAACAAACAAAATAGAAACAGACAGAATATAAGCGGTACTGCGTTGCTGTATTCTTAGACGTTACAAAAGCATTTGACAAAGTATGGCATAAAGGACTGCTGC
Source organism: Clusia tigrina (assembly GCA_920105625.2). NCBI lineage: Eukaryota > Metazoa > Arthropoda > Insecta > Diptera > Clusiidae > Clusia > Clusia tigrina. Next base: position 114,199,221 of record OV050031.1, on the reverse strand, counting down.
ATAAACTGAAGACGTTGTTGCCACTTGACTACTATTTGATTGTTGAAAGTTATCTTAGTGATCGTAACTTTTACGTCAAATATAATGAAGAGTGTTGGTCAATTCATCTTACAACAGCTGGAGTTCCTCAAGGGAGTGTTTTAGGACCACTGCTATATGTCATATTTACCTCAGATATACCACTTCCAACAGAGCTAAATAATTCGAATAATTTTTTACAAAATTCCAAGATGTGTAACGATTGTTTTCAAATGACGTCGTTTGGTGGGGAAATTGTGAATCCCACATTCAAGGTTAGTTCACCAACAATCTAACACTTATTATCTCGCCAATAAAATACAGAAATTAACATATTTGTCTGCAACTATACAGATTCACGGGCAAATTTTTCTTCTTGCTGGATCGCTGTTGCCGCATCCTGATCAAGATCAGGATATCTCCAAATATATTTCCATGGAGATTCAAATGAAGAAATGAAACGACGTTGTGCAATTTTCAATGCGACGAAGAGAGAAATTGTACAGCAATTGCAAGAAATTTTGCATGAACACAACGAACTAATTCGATTATTCAAAACTTCGTTAGAAAGGATGCCATCTGATGATCACAGAATCGTCATAAAAGCGGACAAACGACCAGCAGGCACTCATGAACGGCAATATAATGCATCGACGGCCGATGAAATATCAATTGTTGTTGTTGGCGATAATTTAGAATCCCGTGATATTGTTATTAAACGTCGAGCTGGAGATGCATTAGAGCGAATCAATGAAACTCATCGATCGTATGACTCACTACAATATCCGCTTATGTTCTGCCGTGGTGAAGATGGATATCACTTGAGATACAACATGATCAATCCTGCCAATGGTTAGTAAAAGAAAAACAAACACTTTTGATTGTAACTTATTTTTTTTGTTAACTTTTAAGTGTCGATACAAATAAGACGGTCAGTGCAATGAACTTTTACGCGTATCGATTGATGATTCGCGAAGGAATTGACAACCATCTCTTGAGATATCGCCGATTTTTTCAACAGGATGCAGTTGATGTGTACGTGACGATGGAGACAGAACGACTTAATTTTATTCGCTTCAATCAGACCAAGCTTCGATCTGAAGAGTATATTCACTTGCGAGATGCGGTCAATAGCGATGAAGATGTGACAAACCTTGGCCGACTCACGATTTTGCCATCAACATACATTGGCAGCCCAAGGCACATGCACGAGTACTCGCAGGATGCAATGATATACGTGCGGAATTATGGACGGCCGGATTTGTTTGTTACATTCACTTGCAATCCAAAATGCCCACAGATAACGGAATTATTGAATCACGGTCAATCAGCAAGCGATCGTCACGATGTCGCAGCACGAGTTTTCAAACAACAGCTACGATATTTGATGTCCTTTATCGTGAAGCAACGTATATATGGTGCTGTTAGATGCTGGATGTACTCTGTTGAGTGGCAAAAAAGAGGTTTGCCGCACGCACACATTCTTCTTTGGATGGTGGACAAGATTACACCAGATCAAATTGGTGACATCATTTCTGCGGAAATTCCTGATCCAGAGATAGATCCAGAATTATACGAAGTGGTGAAAACCAATATGGTTCATGGACCTTGCGGACACTACAATCCCACTTCGGTTTGTATGTCTGACAATAAATGCACGAAACACTATCCACGTGCTTTTCTTTCGGAAACGCAAACTGGAAATGATGGATATCCACTCTATCGGCGTCGCTCATCAGACAACAATGGCAGAACATTCAGCGTTCAATTTAGAGGAGTGAATATTGAAGTTGACAACACATGGATCGTACCGTATTCGCCAATATTGTCTAAGACATTCAAAACTCATATCAATGTTGACTATTGTAGTTCTGTGAAATCGATCAAATACGTTTGCAAGTACGTCACCAAAGGAAGCGACATGGCGGTTATTGGCCTTGAACGAGATGAGATCAGCAAGTATCAAATGGGTCGATACGTGAACTGCAATGAAGCGCTTTGGAGAATATTTTCTTTTGTAATTCATGAGCGTTTTCCGACTGTTGTGCATCCCGAAGTTCATTTGGAGAATGGCCAAAGAGTGTATTTCAACCCAGAGAATGCAGTACAGCGAGCGGAAACACCACCAGCAACAACATTGACGAGTTTTTTCTCAACTTGCGCCAGTGATCCGTTTGCGAGAACATTGCTTTATTCGGAAATGCCTCGATATTATACATGGAATGCATCATCGCAGAAATGGTTACGCAGAAAGCAAGGTCAACTAATGCATTAGGACGAATTTACACAATCCACCCGAAAAACGACGATTGCTTCTACCGTCGGTTGCTATTGATTAATGTATGCGGTTCAACATCATTTGAGTCATTGCGTACTGTGAATGGTACGGTGTGTGCAACTTTTCAAGAAGCATACCAGCAATTACAATTGCTGGAACATGATAATCACTGGAATCAAACGATGGACGATGCGATAGCTACTTCGCATGCCACTGAAGTTCGCACACTTTTCGCGATTTCAGTTGGCAACTCTTACAAAGTGAAAAACTAATCCGATAGTGATAATAAAATTTAACAAAAATCGAGGTATTTAATGAGAAAGGTATGTACACAAATACGTTAAATTAAAAGCGGCTTAGCAAGTATCTAGTGTAGAGTTGCCAAAGTTAATTTTAAACAAAAATAAATAATAAAGAAAAAAAAATGGGTGTAGACCGTACCCCACCTAGAGGGGAAGGTCAACAACAAGAAGAGCAGCAACAACAACAACAACAACAACAACAGCAGCAGCAGCAGCAGCAACAACAACAACAACAGCAACACCGAGAAAAACAACATCTGGAACAACAACAGCAGCATCAACAACTGCAAACACAAAAGAAACCCCTTCTTCAGAATCCGCTCCAAAATTCCTGGAGTCCTCAATGCCCCTCGCCACAATCAAGCTCGACTTTTCCAAATAAAAACAGCTCTCAACAAACTGTCCAACAACAAATTGATCAGCTTCAACGCCAGCTTCAGCTGCTATACAAACAACAGCAACCAGTTGCCTCTCCACAAGTCACAGTAAGTGTACCCTCCCACGACGAGGACTGGAAAACGGTTCTAAACAAGAAAAGGCAGAGAGAGAGTCCAGGTAAGACAAAGACCACTCAAAAACAAGCTAAACTTGAAAAATACTGGCTAGGAGATCTGAAAGGAACCGAAAATCAATTTTCGTCCCTAGAAGAAATTGAAGAATGTGACCAAAAAAACACAGAACATAAAGAAAAAGTCTCTAAGCCCCCACCAATATTTGTTGACAGAGTTACCAATATAGCTCCTCTAATGAAACTATTGTCTGAAGCTGCTCCAAATTCGTACGAATTAAAGCTCATAAACAATGAGCAAGTTAAAATCCAGGCATTTTCTCCAGAAGCCTACAAGACAATAGTCAACCAGCTTGAGCTAAAAAACACCGAATTTTTCACCTATAAGCCAAAACAAGAAAGAGGCTTCAAAGTAGTACTGAAAAATATGCACCCATCTATAGGCACAGATGAAATAATCCAAGCCCTGCAAAACGTCGGTCACTCTGTCACGAATATTTGGAACATAAAGCGAAGAAACACAAAAAAGCCTCTGCCAATGTTTATCATTGAACTTCAAACAAACTCAAACAATAAAGAAATTTATGAAGTCAAATACCTGCTTCATACAAAAATTGTTTTTGAGCCCCCCCGACCGACTCGCGATATTCCCCAATGCGCTAACTGTCAGCAGTATGGGCATACAAAAACGTACTGTCGCAGGAAACCAATGTGCATTAAATGCGCCGGAAGCCACACGTCTTCAGATTGTGTACGTAAAAGCAGATCAGATGAAGTCAAATGCGCCTTGTGTGAAGGTAATCACCCAGCAAATTACAAAGGTTGTGTAGTCTATAAAAATCTTCAGAAAATGCAATACCCACAATTAAGGAAAAACGACAATTTACCCATGAATCCTACTCAACAACAGGAAGTTCTGGTAAATCCCAGTACATCAAAACAAACTCAAAATGTACTTGCTAAACAAAATTACTGACTGGCTAAAAAAATGGAAAATCAAGTTGAACGAAACAAAATCAGTCCAGGTTACATTCACTCTCAAACGAAACACCTGTCCACCCGTTAAACTCAACGGCATAAATATACCCCAATGTAATGAGGCTAGATACCTTGGGATGCACCTCGACAGAAGATTAACTTGGAAAACACATATATTTACAAAACGAAAATCACTCGGTATAAAGCTCAGAAATCTACACTGGCTCTTGAATCGAAACTCCAAAGTCTCAATCGATAGCAAATTGCTCTTGTACTCAGCAATTTTAAAACCAGTTTGGACATACGGTATTCAGCTGTGGGGCACTGCGGCAACTTCCAATGTTGAAATACTTCAAAGATTCCAATCAAAGACCCTAAGAATGATTGTAAACGCGCCCTATTATGTCACAAACAACCAAATCCATCGTGACCTCAAAGTTCCTACAGTCGCTCAAGAAATAAAAAAACTCTCTACTTCGCACAATCTGAGACTCCTAGTCCACCCAAATCCACTGATATCGGAACTCACTTCCAACCCCTTCACTTTCATCCGACTGAAGAGAAAATCCACAACAGATCTCCTGTGCTAATAGGCAATGGCTGCACCACTGGGTGTAGTCCATAGAAGACAGTAAATACAAAAATTAGTCTTAAGTTATTAAATATTGCTGAATGTGATTGAATGTAACAGATTGCAATAAAATATTTGGATATTAAAAAAAAAAAAAAAAAAACTTTTCGCGATGATCATTTCGACATGTCAGCCTTCAAATCCGCGTCAATTATGGGATACGTACAAAAATTACATTGCCGAAGACATTTTACATTCGAGTGGCAACATGGAATTCAGAATTGCAAATGAACGATGACATCTACAATGAAGCATTGGTGTTGATTGAAGATTTGTGTTTGCTTATGAGTGGCAAACTATTGACTGAAATTCATATGCAAGCGCCAAATCGTCAAATCAGAGATGTACTGAATCGTGAATTGGAACATGAACGTGCATACGACACAATAACTTTGGAACAACAAGTACAAAGAAATCTTCCATTATTGAATGAGCAGCAAAAGAGTGCGTGTGATGAATTGCTGAAGGCTGTCTATGATGGAAACGGTGGACTATTTTTTCTTGATGCGCCCGGTGGAACTGGGAAAACGTTCCTGATATCATTGATTTTGGCAACAATTCGATCTCAAAATGGCATTGCGTTGGCTCTCGCATCTACTGGGATTGCTGCAACTCTACTAGAAGGTGGAAGAACGGCACATTCGGCACTGAAGCTTCCGTTAAACACGCAAATCAATGAAACACCTGTTTGCAACATTTCAAAGCAATCAGCTATGGCAAAAGTGTTGAAGAATTGTAAACTGATAGTATGGGATGAGTGCACAATGGCTCACAAACGGTCTCTAGAAGCACTTGACAGAACCATGAAAGATCTGCGGAATAATAATCGTCGCTTTAGTGGCGCAATGATACTGTTAGCAGCGATATTCGACAAACACTTCCTATTATTCTGAAATCAACAGCGGCGGATGAATTGAACGCATGTCTCAAGTCATCGTATTTGTGGTGGTACGTGAAAACCATACGATTGAATATGAATATGCGAGTGTTCCTGCAACAGGATAGCACCGCAGAAGTTTTCTCTAAAGAACTGCTAAGAATTGGAAGGGGCAAATTACGGTTGATACTTCCAGTGGTTTGATATCAATTCCACCTGCCATTTGTCAATTCACTTCAACGTAAGCTGAACTCATCACGAATATTTATCCGAACATTGGCCAAAATTATCGTAACTACGATTGCTTGAGTGCACGCGCAATTTTAGCTGCCAAAAATACCGATGTTAATGACTTAAACTGGACGATTCAAAGTCAAATTCCGGGAGATTTGCGCTCATACAAATCGATCGATCGTGTTGAAAATGAAGACGAACCCGTGAATTATCCAGTGGAAATTCTAAATTCATTGGATTTGCATGGCAAGCCGCCGCATCATTTGCGTCTCAAAGTTGGATCTGTCATTATTATGCTTCGCAATCTTCATGAGCCGAAACTGTGTAATGGAACCCGACTGATTGTGACGCAGCTATCGAATAATGTGATAGTTGCAAGAATTTTGAAACGGACTTACAAGGGGGCAGAATGCTTGATTCCACGAATTCCTTTGAGTTCCAATGATTTGCCATTTCAGTTCAAACGTATTCAGTTTCCAGTGAAACTTGCACTTGCGATTACAATCAACAGGTCACAAGGACAGTCGCTGGAAGTGTGTGGCCTAAATCTGGAAATGCCATGTTTTTCACATGGCCAGCTATACGTGGCATGTTCACGAGTTGTAAAACCATCTTCTCTGTACATTTACGCACCGGAACAGAAAACAAAAAATGTTGCTTATCAAGCTGCGTTACATTGAAAAAAATGTAGAAAAATCGCAAATAAATTATTTTCAACACAATATAAATTCAAATTTCTTTTCTTTTCAAAACACATAATTTCAAGCAGGGCAACGCCTGCGGGGTCAGCTAGAATATGCTCGTATATTTAATAGGAACATAGTAATGACTTTTGGTTGATTGTGGGCGTGGTAGTAGTTATAATCTGCCCATATTTGGAATGCATGTTATTACCGATCCAATGTATACAGCTACCATATTTTATTCATATATAATCACTAGAAGCATATACGAGTATAGGGTAATGGCTTTTAAGTAGGTTCCCCAAAGTTCATTATATGGGAGGGAGGCGTATCCTTCATCTGATCGACCCTAATTCTTGCATATGGCTATGTAGGGCCCATATACATACTAATATATAATTCCGTCCAAAAATCTTGTATAGGTCGTAACTTATAATAATATGTCAATAGTGGGAGTGGCTGGAAAAATAACACGCCCATTTTTTGTGAGGTGTTTAATGTTAGTACCTGCAATCTTCCTGCGGAATTTCGTTGATAAATCTTTAATAGGAACCTAGTAATGATTTTTGGCTAATTGTTGGCGTGGCAGTATTATGATCTCCATATTCTGCACCCACACTACTATGGACCCTATGTATATTTCTGCAATTTTTTATTCCGCTGGCCTGAATACGAGAATAGGTAGGCTAATTTTAATTTTAGATCCGAATCTTCCTTATATCAAAAGTGGGCGTCTCTTTTCACCGATCAACCCCATTTGTTGCAGTAAGCTTTATAGTGTCCACATGTTACTTCAAGTAAATTTTCGTCCTTAAATCTCTATCAGATCTTATGTTATAAATATTTGTGAATAGTGGGCGTGGCAGTAATTATATACCGCCCTCTTTTTGCATAGTGTTTAGTAGGACACACATCTCCATAACTGCTCAATTGCGTCACGATTCCGTCAATCGGACCGAAGTTCTAGTCATTTTAAAAAAGGAGAAAAAACTTCCTTATATGGGTGGTAGGCGTGGTTCTGTATCTTTGTCCAGGCTACACTTTGGCAAAATTTCATTAAGATAGCTCTGTAGGTGTAGGAAAAAATTGGCAGACGGACGGACAAAATAAAAATTGCTTAGAAAGTGATTCTGATCATATCTGTATATACAAGTCCATACCTACCACGCCTCCTTCTTGAAATTGCAACCCCTCTCAAAAGCACAAAATTAGAATACCCTATTTACCTTTTTTAAAGGTTGCAATGGAGCAGGAATGGAGCAAAATGGTCCAGAAGAGACCTTTCTATACTACTACTGAATTGCTGCTTTGAGGATGTTTTGATGAGTTAAGTATGCGATTCCTATGTCAGTTTCTTTATTTGATTTTAAAGAAATATTTGTTGTCATGTTATTTTCGATCAATTGGAGAAATTTGTTCCAGCCTGTTTTGTAATTATATATGCGAATAAATATTTTTGTATCCGGCTTGCTTTAAAGGGTCAATATGATTGGAGATATTAGGATTGTCTGATGACAAATCTAAACATGGGTTTGTTGCAATATATTTTTTGGTCCGCGGGAGGTAGTTGATACAGCTCCTACCCCCAATATATAAGAGGATTTCCCCTCTCCGCTATCTGGGGCGCGTCCTCTAAGAGTTACATGCTCTCCCGAGGAACCTAATTAATTGTACCTAAATCAACTAAGTTAGCATACATTAAATAAATAAAGAATGCAGCAAAAATAAAGAACCCTATTATGATGAAATTGTAACACAAACTGCATCATGGTAACTGTAAATCGTTTCGTAAGTTTTCGCCTTGATTGAACTACTGTCCATATTAGAGAAAGCACAGTCTATTTGAGTATTTCCTGAAGTGGTACTCTTATCTCTACATAGAAGAGATATTAAGCCGTTTTCGCTAGGATGTCTTCTACTTGGTCATAGTCACTGCCACGACATATATTAAAATCTCATAATAGAACAATTCTCTTATAGACAGAACAATCGGTACTTCAAATATTTTGTAGTTCTATTTTTAGTAATCCTGACGGAAAAGAGTTATTTCTATAAAGTACTATTAAATGGATATCTCTATATTTATATGCAATGCTTTTTTAATTGAATTTACCTTCATGTAATTTCTTGCTATATAAGTACTGAACTGAATCTGCTAGTTCAATTTTGACATAGACCCTTTGAATGCCATTAGAAGATTATTCATAAGAATACAAGACGCTTGGTTAAAAAAATTAAAAAAAACTGAATGTTTTGCTACTGATTTCTTGTTATAATCCGCCATTTTGTAAACATTACCAACTTCACTATACGTTGAATGACATCAGAAGTTTATACATAAGAATAATTGATGCGTGCTTAAAAAAATATTTAAAAAAAATAGAAAAACCGTCTTTTATCTGGACCACCCCATATCTTTTGTATGACTTTATAAAGTCAATAAACTTTTTTTTTTAAATTTGATATAGGTCCAAAGTTTTAAGAACCTATATATACAGGGAGTGGTTCATAAAGTGTAACGACTCTTTTTATAGCTGGGGTAAACTCAGCGGCTCCAGGGGTCGTATACCGTAAATATAATACTCCAGCGAGTTAGATTTTGATGGTGTTTATTTAAATTCAAAAAAAATCAAACAAAACTACTTATTAATCCTGTTCCTATATAATAGACTTAACCTTTGTGTACTCGTTGTCAGTCTTTCTGTCTCGGCAAGTGTATGGTCCAGTGACACAGGTACCCCAGTAAGAAACCGATTGGAAACCTGATATTCTTACTGAGTTGCTATGTTCTGGTTGTGTACGTGACTTAGTAAGAAATCGATTGGAAACCTGATGTTCCTACTAAGTCGCGTCGGCGTATGGTTCTGAAGGCTGTTGTCGGCTTGGAGGCTATTTTCTGAAGAAGAGCTGCTGTTTGGACCATACGGCTTATATAGCCCAATTTTTCACAGCGGCTGGTGCATGTTCTTGTTGGCGGGCCACCGTTGTGTGATTGCACTTCCGTTGGGCGGCCTCGCTTTCTGCTAATCGCCTTGCTTGTTGTTGTTGTCGCCAGGCTTGTTGTTATTGTAACATTTTGCCTTTGGGCCACCTTCAACTCCTGTCGGTCAGCTACCTCACTCCAGCGGTTTCTGGTTTGCCTGCAGTATTGTTGGCCGTAAGCAGCGCTGTCCGAAATCCTGTAGTGTTGTTGTTAAATATTATTATATTTAATTCAACAAGCCAGCATATTCTTTCTCGTTCCTCCTTCTGCTTTGTACTTGTTGACGGTGGGCTTGGTGGTCGCTCTGTCGTAGTTCCTCTTGTGCTGTGCTCTCGTAGCTGCGTGTTGGTAGTGTAAAATTTACGAGCGAGCGTACTCGGCTAATTCCACCGCTTGAGTTCGTGTGCTCACCTTCTCTTGTCCTGCATGTATTTGTTGTATTCGTCGTCGCTGTGTTTTTGCTCTCTTCGCAAGCGTGATGCTGGTTGGCAAGACCGTTGGCTGTGCGTAAGGTTGCTTTGGTTGTAATCCTAGTTATTATTCCAACTGGTATAATAAGCTGCTGGTGGTCTGTTCTCCCACCATTGCTGCGCTGATTGGTTACAACGTATGTAGTTTTTCGTTAAATTTCGAATGCAGTTGCTTCGGTTCGGATATTTTATCGTGATGTATGTGTGGATATAGTTGCGTAGCGACTTTGTCACCTGTAGTGTGGGCCAAAATTTCCCACAGAAGATTTTGGTCCTCACAAAAGTGCATCTCTAATTTTCTTATTTTTGGTCTATAGGAGTCTAGTAATGGTTTTTTGTTTATTGTGGGCGTGGCAGTAGTAATAATCTGGCCATATTTGGAATGCATCCTAGAACAGATCCAATGAAGCTACCCATTTGTCTTCATATATCTTCACTATAAGCATAGATAGGGTAATTGCTTTTAAGTGGGGTCCCCAAAGTTCATATGGAAGGGAGGCGAATCCTTTCTCTGATCGAATCTTGTATGCATCTTTTTAGGGTCCATATACGTACTAATTTAAAACTCCGCCGTGTCCGTAAAAAGGACACGCCCATTTTTAGTGTGGTGTTTATTGTTGGTACCCGCAACCTTTCTGTGAAATTTCGTTGATATATATTTAATAGGAACATAGTAATGTCTTTTGGTTGATTGTGGGCGTGGTAGTAGTAATAATCTGCCCATATTTGGAATGCATGTTTGTACCGATCCAATGTATACAGCTACCATATTTTATTCATATATAATCACTAGAAGCATATACGGGTATAGGGTAATGGCTTTTAAGTAGGTTCCCCAAAGTTCATTATATGGGAGGGAGGCGTATCCTTCATCTGATCGACCCTAATTCTTGCATATGGCTATGTAGGGCCCATATATATACTAATAAATTAATTCCGTCCAAAAATTTTGTATAGGTCGTAACTTATAATAATATGTCAATAGTGGGCGTGGCTGGAAAAATAACACGCCCATTTTTTTTGAGGTGTTTAATGTTAGTACCTGCAATCTTCCTGCGGAATTTCGTTGATAAATGTTTAATAGGAACCTAGTAATGATTTTTGGCTAATTGTTGGCGTGGCAGTTGTATTATGATCTCCATATTCTGCACCCACACTACTATGGACCCTATGTATATTTCTGCAATTTTTTATTCCGCTGGCCTGAATACGAGAATAGGTAGGCTAATTTTAATTTTAGATCCGAATCTTCCTTATATCAAAAGTGGGCGTCTCTTTTCACCGATCAACCCCATTTGTTGCAGTAAGCTTTATAGTGTCCACATGTTACTTCAAGTAAATTTTCGTCCTTAAATCTATCAGATCTTATGTTATAAATATTTGTGAATAGTGGGCGTGGCAGTAATTATATACCGCCCTCTGGTTGCATAGTGTTTAGTAGGACACACATCTCCATAACTGCTCAATTGCGTCACGATTCCGTCAATCGGACCGAAGTTCTAGTCATTTTAAAAAAGGAGAAAAAACTTCCTTATATGGGTGGTAGGCGTGGTTCTGTATCTTTGTCCAGGCTACACTTTGGCAAAATTTCATTAAGATAGCTCTGTAGGTGTAGGAAAAAATTGGCAGACGGACGGACAAAATAAAAATTGCTTAGAAAGTGATTCTGATCATATCTGTATATACAAGTCCATACCTACCACGCCTCCTTCTTGAAATTGCAACCCCTCTCAAAAGCACAAAATTAGAATACCCTATTTACCTTTTTTAAAGGTTGCAATGGAGCAGGAATGGAGCAAAATGGTCCAGAAGAGACCTTTCTATACTACTACTGAATTGCTGCTTTGAGGATGTTTTGATGAGTTAAGTATGCGATTCCTATGTCAATTTCTTTATTTGATTTTAAAGAAATATTTGTTGTCATGTTATTTTCGATCAATTGGAGAAATTTGTTCCAGCCTGTTTTGTAATTATATATGCGAATAAATATTTTTGTATCCGGCTTGCTTTGAAGGGTCAATATGATTGGAGATACTAGGATTGTCTGATGACAAATCTAACCATGGTTTTGTTGCAATATATTTTTTGTAACATAGAATTTCTAAACACAAACCGCGTGCTTCTAGTTTTGTAGAAAAAGAATTCAATGTATTTAGTATATCGTTGTGTGTGTTGTATATCGTTTGTTGTTAAGAACAAGACAGAAACTACTGAGAGAGTGCAATTACAGAAGGCTCAAAGAAGACGAAAGAAGGTTGTCATGTAATTATAAATAAACAATTATTCAAGAAGAAGTCAATTAAGTCAGATAATTTTTTGATGTCTGCTGGTCAGTAAGTTGGCTCATCCTTACTAATAAAGCGAGTATTATTTTCTTTTAATGCATCTAGTAGTTAGCGGCCTTTCGCGTTTGTCCGTCTAGAGGCCCATGCGGGGTTTTTTGCATTATAATCTCCTCCAGATACGTAACGACTTCCTAAGGATTTCAAATAGTCCATATACTGAGTCTTTGTGGTATTATGTTTGGATGGACAGTACACAGCTGACACGGTAATTGGTCCTCTCAGTTCACTTATCTCTATAGAGGTTGCTTGAATGTGATGTGTTTTATATTCTTCTAGTGCTAAACATGTAAAAGATTTCTTTATAATAATTGCTGTTCCCCCGTGTGCTCGATTGTTAGGGTGATTTGTATAATAAATATTATAGTTCGGTATGTTATTATAGCTTCTGTCAGTAGCATGCGTTTCAGATATTAGCATAATGTCAATTGAATGGTCGCACATGAAAGTTTTAAGTTCTAGTAAGTGGCGCATTCCAAATAGCAAACGTTATTTTACTTCTGGAAACCATCTAGTCGAGTAGTTCGATACAAGGAGTGTCACAATGTTCATCATAGTTGTCATTTGGGTTATTAATTGTTTCATCATTATTTTTAAATCTGAGAGATCGTCGTTAGGCTGTGTTGGTATCATACTGGTTTGCTGCGTTCACATTTTGTGTAAAGTCTGTTGCTGTATTTATCGCTGCTACTTTAGCATATGACATTCCAGGTGTGTAGTGTTTATTTGTTTGGACTCTGGGTATATTCACAGGAGGTTCTGTTGATTTTTTTCATGAGTTGGAGTTATTTCTTTTTTTCGTAATGTTGGGTATTTTTGTATTCGTAGTGATTTGTAAATCATACTGCCTTTATTGTTTGTTGTGTGGTTTCCGATACATAGAGCGCATTTAATTTCCTGTTTCATATCTCTTTCGACATTGCATTTAATTGTGTGTGGTGACCTGTTCATTGTGGACACACACATGGTGTTTCGTACAATAGTTTTTGGTGTGTCTATATTTTTGGCAATTTGTGCATTGTGTAATAGTTATTTTTTGGTCAGGTAGTTCGAATTTTATTTTACAATGTAAAAGATTAATGGTTATGGGTATTATCGTTTGTTTTAAGTTCCAGGGAGAAGAAAGGAAGTGGTTTATTTTTTTGCATTTTGTAAATGTTTAGTACTTCATGTCCTAATTCTGCCAGTTCATCTATAATATCGTCTTTTTCCGTTGAGTAATGCATATTTCGTAAAATTACTTTAAATCCATGTTGCTCTTTGGGCAATGTATAATATTTTGTTTCTTTTAGCCCAAACAATTTTGTTATGGTTGAATAATGTATAGATCCTGCCGGTTGTATTTTTATTTAATTTTTGTTCAGTTCTTTCATCTCATATTTAGTATTTGTTAGCTGATTTAGAGCTTTGGTTAGTGCATAAATATTTTCCACGTTTTATATACGAGGTGTGATCAAAAAATAATTTTTCATCTTTTCGTGAGTTACGTATGTTCGATGTTCGCATTTTTTTTCTGTTATGTTGGTACACATGTCTGTTATATATGTTGGCAATACCAACCATTTTGGATTGTCAGTTTGTTTTTGACAGATAAAAAGGTTAGTCGTGTTTTGGTGTGCTCTTCGATTTTGTACTATTCGAAAAAATGGATCAAAGAAACTGTATTCAGTTTTGTGTAAAAAATGAAATTAAATGCGCAAGGACATTTGAAATGTTGACTGTGGCCTTTGGCGAGTCTACTATGAGCAGAACACAATTTCAATTATGGTATAACCGGTTTAAGGAAGGCCGAGAAGATGTCAATGACGATGCTCGTCCTGGTCGCCCGAGCACGTCAACAACCGATGAAAACATTGACGCAGTGAAGAAAATGATTTTGGATAATCGTCGAATCACTATCAGAGAGGTTGCTGATGATGTTGGCATATCGTTCGGCTCATGCGAAACAATTTTTACGGATGTTTTAGGCATGAAACGTGCGGCAGCGAAGATTGTTCCAAAATTGCTAAATTTTGAGCAAAATCAACGTCGCATGGACATCGCTCTGGAGTTGTTTTTGGACAAAAACAAAACCGTTATCATGCCTCAACCACCGTATTCACCGGAATTGGCCCCCGCTGACTTTTTCCTCATTCCAAAACTGACCACACCGATGAAAGGAAAGCGTTTTGCTACGATTGAGGAGATAAAAGAAAAATCGAAACAGGAGCTGTTGGCGATACCAAAAAAAGCGTTTCAGAAGTGTTTCGAGGATTGGAAAAAACGCTGGCATAAGTGTATTATATCTGAGGGGAATTACTTTGAAGGGGACAAGATAGTTGTTGATGAATAAATAATTACTTTATTTTTTGATCACACAATAACGGCTATTTTTTTATCACACCTCGTATACCCGTATATACTCGTGTATGGGTGGTGGTTTTTGAGTGTGTTTTGTTATTTGATTCCTAATGGTTGAATTTACTATTGTCCCAATAATGTATTGTTCGTCAGTTTTGTCAGCAAACCTGTTGGTTGTATTTTGAGGGAGTGACTTGCTCCGCCAATATTCTTTTAGTGTTTCTGTTGCGCTCAGTGGTTTGTGCTTCTGTTTTTTGTTGCTGGTATTTTAGTCCGTCAATTTGATTTGCGATTGTTTCCCGCTGTTACGTTTTCGGTTACTCTGCTCGGAATGTTTGCTATTGTTTGGACTGTTTGAGTTTTGTTGCTGTTGCTTCAGTTGGTGTTGTTGGCTTAGTAGACATAATTGTTGCGCTAAACTAGAGTTATGTACTAGTCGTAGCTGTCGAAGCTACCGTTGTAGTACAACAGCTTTGTGTTGTGGTTTTTCTTCCTGATGTTGTTGTTGGTAAATAAGCCCACATCATAGTAGTGGGTCTCACGCATTGAACGCTCCACTATATTGAAGCGCTAGTAGTGATGCCGTTAAGGAGAGCGGGAGAGCGGGATCTGCTCTATGCTATTTCGACAGGTAAATTGGAGCAGCCTTATATTGAGTAGAGACAAATGAGAAATATTGATATTGTTTTTTGTTGATGAGTGTCAGAGATACTTTTTTTAATTATGTTGGTGTATTTGAAATGTTTTCTGAATTTTACACTTCACTTTTAATCTGTTGTTGCAAAATAATATATTATTAAAGTATGTAAATAAATTTAACTTTTGTATTAGCGTCTATATCGCGAACTTTGAAGATTGAATTGAGTTTAAACACAGTGAAAAACAGTCACAATCACGGAGCACGTATGAAATCGCGTCCACACAGTTTGAAATTTCACACTCAACAACATTAAGCGAAATCGTTGTGTTTAGATGTTCTTATGGTAAAATTTCTGCTTGTAAGTAAATGCGGTAAACGCACATTATTCTTCATTGGCCCAGGCTGCTGGCCAACGCGCAGAGTAACTTAAAACTTGGTCAGTGCAAGCTAAAAGTCTGTTGACTACGTTATACTTGTGGAATGTAATCGTGAGCAAATGTCCGGAGGATCCAACTCAAAAGGCAGCTTGGATAGCCGCAGATCAAAAGGCGCTGGACACAAAAAATTTTAGTGTCAAATCCAGTGAACTTATTCACATTAGAAATGACGTCAATCCAAAGGATGCTTGGGACACGTTAAGTAATTTGTATAAAGCCATTACAGCGTGCCGAAAGTTGAATTTATTCAAACAGCTCGTGCGTTTCAAACCAAACTTACAGAGAAGATTTCGTGGCAAATCGGTGAATTTTGCAGCATATTTGATGATCTGAAAAATGTTGGTATCGAGTTAAATGACGACTTTGCATCAATTTTATTGCTATGGGCATTGCCGGAATTGGAAAATTTCGCAGTTGCAATAGAAAGCCGTGATCAGTTGCCAAAATTGGATCAACTTGTATCGAAAATTCAAAAAGAAGAAAGAAAGAAGACAAGGCGTAAAGGGCGACAGTACCGACGGACGACTTTTATGGGTAAATACATTAAATGGCGAACATTCGAGAAATCTCAACAAAAAAAAAAAAAACAACCGTTTTAAAAAGAATAAGAACAATAGCAAGAAGTCGGATCAACAGCAAAACAGCAAAAACAACTCGAACAACAGTTGGCATTTAAAGGCTGGCATTAAAGTATTTTTTTCGGAAAAGGTAGTATTTGGTAGACTTTTTAAGCGAAAAACAATTAGAGCGTTGCAAAAGTGCGTATTCAAAAAGTTATTGTAAAAAGTGTCATTTACGTTTTGGAAATTTGAATGTGAAAGACCTTAATAAATTATCAGAGGAAAAAATGGTGAATGATTTAAACATTAAAATGCCTGAAGAATTTACTTGTGTCACGTGTGCGTTATGTAAAATTAATTCAACGCCATATAAAAGCTATTCACAAATAAAATTACAAAAGCCACTCGAGTTAGTGCATAGTGATTTGTGCGGACCATTTAATATAAAAAACTTGGCGGTTCGTCATATTTTATTAATTTTAATCACGACTGCTCACATTCCATATCTGTGCATTTTTTAAACTTAAATTCAAAGCGTTCGAACCATCTAAAATTTCTGCGGCGATGGCGACAAATATGACCGGTCGATCATTTAAATGCGCCAGAAGGTAATTCTTCATCAAGGTTAGGTTAAGTTAGGTAGGTTTTGCAGCCCAGTTTGCCAAAAGCACACTTGAGCACACATAATGGCCCATTGTGATACCACGGTGTGGCGCCGTTCAGGCACTGACTAAAAAGTTCCCATGCTTGGGATGGTGATAGTCAGCGCAAGGACAGCGTCAGGAAAGGCACGACTCCCCCATCATGTTTGAGGAAACCAACCTGATACTTTGATGAACCTGACTATGTCCCTAATATTAATGGATGACAGCTCTGTCAGGCTTGTAAGAAATGGGCCACCAAAAGTTCCAATTTTTCTTCTGCTCGAGGATGTGCAGTGGCATAAGAGGTGGAAAACCGTCTCGTCCTCCTCCTCGAAGCCACAGACTCGGCAAAAGTCATTTGAGGGTAGGCCCAGTCTTTCAGTGTGCTGTCCCATTATGCAGTGGCCGGTCAAAACCGACACAGTTGTCGACGCGATCAAGTCGAAGAAGTTGATTGGTTCTGTTTTTGTCCATTCTTTCCCAAGTTAGTCTAGCCGTGTGGCAGGATTCCTCGTTAGCCCTGGAATTGTAGGCGTCAGCCAGATATTTCCATTTGATTTCGAGCTTGGCTGTTGCCAGTGGAATACCGATATTTACGGAGGAGTGAATGTCGGGCATTAGCGTGACTGCCATGGCAAGCTCGTCCGCCGCGCAGTTTCCCGGGATTTCGCTATGTCCGGGAACCCAGACTAGGTGCACCCGAGAGTAACTCGCGAGCTCATTTAAAGATGTTCGACATTCATGAACGAGTCTTGAGGTGGCCGTAGAGCCAAAAAGAGATTTAATGGCGGTTTGGCTTTCTGAGGAGATAGATACGTCGACTGCGCCGATATCGCTACTCATCATCCATTTGGCTGCGTGATAAATGGCAATGGCCTCAGCCTGAAAGACGCTGCAATGGTCTGGGAGACGTAGGGAGTTGTTTAAGTCAAGTTTGTCGGAAAAGATACCGCCGCCGACTCTACCTCCAATTTCGACCGTTTCACCGACGATTAGGTATTTGGAAGTCCAGTCCCAGGTTTGGTTTGAAGAGAAATTCTGCTGGGATTAGTGAGGTCGAATTCCCTGTTCAAATCGGGATAGACCGACACGTAATGAGCCAAAAAGAGATTTAATGGCGGCCTGGCTGTCTGAGAAGATAGATACTTCGACTGGGCCCATTTCACTACTCAGCATCAATTTGGCTGCGTAATAAATGGCCATAACCTCAGCCGAAAAAACGCTGCAATGTACGTAGGGAGATGTTTAAGTCCAGCTTGTCGGAATAGATACCGCTGCCGACTCTACCTCCAAGCTTGGAACCGGCGGTGTAGATTTCGACTGTTTCACCGACGATTAGGTTTTTTGAAGTCCAGTCATTTCTGCTAGGAATAGTGAGGTCGAACTCCCTATTCAAGTTGGGATAGACCGACATATAATCGATAAAGTTGGGGACAGGTGGATCCTGATTCAGAATTGAAGCATGGGCCGTGAGGGTTATGCGCCAGTGCGAAAGAGCGTTAAGTCTAATCGCTGTCAGCTTGGCTTCTTGCTTAGCCAGGATCCCCGAGGGCAGCCAGTGCAGCATGGCAAAAAGGGCTTTCGTAGTTTGTGAAGATGAAATTTGCCAACTGACAAATTTCACTCACACAAAAACCTGTAAAAACACTAGTAGGCGAAAGAAAGCTATAAAGTCGATTAAACGCGCAGTAGTGAGGGGATTGGCAAGAATAGAGAGCGGAAAATATAAAAAAAAAACAATCCACAATCGGTATTTTAAACAAAGACACCGAGCAAATTTAACTCACAGGATTTTATATTAATAATTTTTGTATACGACCCCTGAAAGTTGCTGAGTTTTCCCCTCAGCTCTGGAAAGTGCGTTGCAGGACTAAATAATATCCAAGGATAATCCAAGTGCAGGACTAAATAATATCCAAGGATAATCCAAGGACTTGTTGCGAATAAGGACTAAATAATATCCAAGGATAATCCAAGTGCAGGACTAAATAATATCCAAGGATAATCCAAGGACTTGTTGCGATTAAGCACTTTCAAGGACCCACGAAGAACTTCAAGGATCCTTGAGGTTTCTGGGTATAAATTCTGTATACGATACCTAGTTATCCAGCGAGCTTACCCCGGCGGAAAATTGAGTCGTTACAGTGGCGCCCGAGCAGGGACTAATAAAAAAACAAACCAGAAGTTTAACGCATCGGACTTTCAAAAGAAATTCAACGCATAGAACTCCTACGTAAAAAATCCAAAGAGTGCCAGAGAACTGCGTCGATCTACGCAGTCACACAGAAGAATGCCGATTTAGCACCTGCTGACAACACACACGCACACCCATTGTCTTCATCATAATCTAAGTGAAGCACAGGATGGTGAAAACAAGCTGGCTGTACTCGCTACGCAAGGAGGAGATAGTGCTTTTCTGTGTGGAATTCGATGTAGAAGCTACAGGTACCGTGGAAGAACTCCGTAAGCGACTCTCAGAATTCTTCAGGGAGACAGAATTGACTCAAGAGCAACAAAACCGTTTAGAGAAGCTAAAATCCAGGTACGTCAGGAGTACGTCACCCAAGCCGGCTACGCCCATAGGTACCCGCGATACGCTGAGCGTGGACAGGCCAGGCCATATATTCACAGGTAAAATACCAGCGGCATGGGAGGCAGAGTTTCGGAGGACCTCACTTAATCGCGCTGTGTCACCAACGGCCGTGGAACAGCCACGCCATGTAGCCGCACCACACGCCGTTATCATTGATCATGTAAGGAAATGGTCCATTAAGTATGATGGTGGCCGTGACCCCCTGGCGTTTCTGGAACGAGTGGAGGAGTTGTCGGAAGTTTACGGACTCGACAAGAATCTACTCCCGCGTACCATGCCAGAATTATTGAAAGAGCGTGCGTTGTTATGGTACAGAAACAACAACAGACCGTGGAGCAAGTGGGACTCGTTCAGGAAAGACTTCTTGAAATTCTTTCTACCAGCGAGGTACTTTGAAAAACTCGATGACGAGATTCGCCAGCGAAGACAAAAGCCCCGGGAACCATTCAAACTATATGTGGTAGAAGTCCAGGACCTCATGCGACACGCTGGGTATTCAGAAGAACAGAAGCTAGAACGAATATTTAAGAACAGTCTGGAGGAGTACCAATGGTACGTGCGCCGAAAAGACTTTACGACGCTGGAGGAACTAGTGAGCATGGCGGAAGATTTGAAGGGCATACGCAGTGGCCATGATCTACCCAGAACACCCACGCCACAACCCAGAACACATATGCCATAAACAAGAGCACCTACACCACAACCAAGAGGACTTATTCCGCAAATCAGAATCGAGCATACCACACAAAGGGAGACTCGGAGTCGGCAGGTCCTGCCAACGACCGATACCAATGCTAACACCATGATAGACGTACGCACTGCCTGTCGGCGTTGCGGACAGATTGGACACGTCGCGCGCTACTGCCGTAATGCACAGATTCTATTCTGTTGGGTCTGTGGCAAGCTGGGAACCAGGACTGTTGAGTGCTGCAGAGCCTAAACGGGAAACTGGCAAGGCTGTCGTCAGTAACGAGGCCCGACACAGCCCACAAGCATCCGGCCTCACCAACAATAAGTGCGTTGCGCTGCGATTTTCATCAGCGAAAGCCTTAGCCGCCAGTTACGTGCAACCACTGGTAGGGTAACATCTACACACATACGTGCACGTATGGCCGACGGACGCACCCGAGAGGTCACGGAGGTGCTTCAAGTGAACATACAGTTAGGGGGGCGAAACTGCGACCTCGAGCTACTCACAATGCCGGACGCCACAGACGACCTCCTTCTGGGACTCGATTTCATGTCGACAATGGGAACAAAAATCGAATGCGGTGACCAAGATATCATGCTGGGACTTCAGGTTGGGGGCGTGCAAAACAGCGACTTTACAGAGTGCACGACCATCCAAGAAGAGGCCATCACGGAGAAAGAGACTATCGAAGCATTTCTGAAGACCGAGCTAGATAAATTTGAAGACAAACCTGGAGTAGCCAACATTACAACACACAAAATTGTGATGCGCGATGACAGGCCAATAAAGCAACGGTATTACCCCAGGAACCCCGCACAGCAGGAAGTAATCAACGCCGAAGTGGACGAACTATTGAAAAAGGGATGTATAGAGCCTTCACATAGTCCACATAGTGCACCAATTGTCCTCGTGCGCAAGAAAGATGGGACGTGGAGATTATGCATAGATTACAGACAACTGAATGCCAGATCTATACCCGATGCATATCCGTTGCCCAGAATACAGCACATACTGGACCGCTTACGGGAGGCGAAATACATCAGCAGCCTCGATCTGAAGAATGGGTACTGGCAGATACCCATGGATGACCACAGCAAAGAGTATACCGCATTCACGGTGCCAGGCCGCGGACTCTTCCAATGGAAGGTAATGCCATTCGGGCTACATTCAGCACCTGCGACATTTCAACGAGCGTTAGACCAGGTAATAGGTCCCGAAATGGAGCCGCACGCTTTCGCATACCTGGATGATATCATCATCACAGGGCGCACACTGGAAGAGCACCAACAGAATGTAGCCGTGTGTGTTCCGTCGCCTGCGAAAAGCCAACCTTAAATTGAATAAGGACAAATGCGTGTTCTTCCAGAAGAAATTGAAGTATTTGGGACACGTGGTCAGTGACCAAGGCATCCATACTGACCCAGATAAAATCGCGGCCATCAGAGAGCTAAAACCACCCCAAAATATACGAGAGGTGCGACACTGCCTGGGAGTAGCGTCATGGTATCGGCGTTTTGTCCCAGACTTCGCCAAGACGGTACACCCGTTAACACTATTACTAAAAAAGGGTAAACATTTCAAGTGGGCTGGAGAGCAGCAAGACGCGTTCGAACAGCTGAAGCAGAAATTGACAGAGGCACCAGTCCTGGCGTGTCCGGATTTCACTAGGAAGTTTGTGCTCCAGACCGACGCAAGCGACTACGGAGTGGGCGCGGTGCTCACCCAAAAAGTCGATGGGGTGGAGCGCGTGATAGCCTACGCCAGCCGCCACTTACATAATGCAGAGCGAAACTATTCACCCACAGAAAAAGAGTGCTTAGCCATCGTATGGGGTATCGGAAAGATGCGACCTTACCTTGAGGGATACCACTTCACGGTCATTACGGATCACCTGTCACTGAAGTGGCTGAATTCCATAGAAAGCCCTGCAGGTCGTATCGCAAGATGGGCCCTTGAACTACAACAGTACACATTCGACGTGCAATACCGGAAGGGAAAATTAAACGTGTTAGCCGACGCCTTGTCTAGACAGCCAACAGAAACCGCCTGCACCATTACCATTGAGGACCGAACAGAACCAGACTGCCCCTGGTGGCGGAAACGTAAAGCAGAGGTCATCGCTAGGCCGGAGAAATATGCTGACTACCAGTTGGAAGGTGGACAGTTATACAGGCACATCCCGAGTTATCGTGGCGACGAAGATTGCATCCCGTGGAAACTGTGTGTACCAAGAACGCTCAGGAACCGGGTCCTACAGGAAAATCACGATGCACCTACGGCAGGACACTAAGACATCAGAAAAACAATAGCACGGATAGCCAACCGATATTACTGGCCGGGGCTATTCCGCGATACAAGTCGATACGTGCGTCAATGCTCCTCCTGCCAACGATATAAAAGCAGCCACCAGCAGCCAGCTGGGAAAATGTTGAGCTACATCCCCACTGAGCCTTGGTCTGTTTTGTGCGCCGACTTTGTCGGACCTTTACCCCGTTCCACACATGGTAACACCATGCTAGTCGTGTTCTTCGATAAATTCTCCAAATGGACCGAGATGGCCCCCCTCCGAAAAGCCACCACCGAGACACTGCAACGGGCTTTCCGGGAACTGATCCTGTCTCGTTTTGGAGTACCCAAAATCCTAGTGACGGACAATGGGTCTCAATTCAGTAGTCGAGCGTTCCGCCGGTTTACCGAGGGCTATGGCATCAAACACCAGTTCACGGCGCCCTACACTCAGCAGGAAAATGCGGTGGAACGCACCAATCGCACCATCAAGACTATGGTGGCCCAATTTGCGAGTCAATGGCAGCAGAAGTGGGACGACTTGCTTCCCGAATTGACTCTTGCCATTAATACTAGTGTATCGGAGACAATGGGATACAGTCCAGCTTATCTGGTACAGAGGCGTGAACCGCGACTACCAAAGGCGCTGTACGATGAGACAACGTTGGGTACAGGGCTAACCCCACAGACTGCTAACGAACGAGTAGATCAACTACAAAAAGCTTATCGTGAGGCAAAACTTGGAACGAGCAACACAGGATCAAAGAAGATATAATCTGCGACGCCGAATGTGGAAACCAGAAGTCGGACAATTGGTGTTAGTAAGACAGCACTATTTGTCCAAGGCCACCGACCACTTCACCGCCAAGTTGGCCCCACGTTACGATGGACCGTATCGTGTAGACACCTTCACCTCCCCAGTTATTGTCCAGATGAAAAGGGAGGGAAGCAAGGAGACGAAGACAGCCCATATCAGTGAATTGAAACCCTACTACACCGTGTCTTTCCCACCGCGAAGTAAGGAAGGAGTGTGAAGATGAAATTTGCCAACTGACCAATTTCACTCACACAAAAACCTGTAAAAACACTAGTAGGCGAAAGAAAGCTATAAAGTCGATTAAACGCGCAGTAGTGAGGGGATTGGCAAGAATAGAGAGCGGAAAATATAAAAAAAAACAATCCACAATCGGTATTTTAAACAAAGACACCGAGCAAATTTAACTCACAGGATTTTATATTAATAATTTTTGTATACGACCCCTGAAAGTTGCTGAGTTTTCCCCTCAGCTCTGGAAAGTGCGTTGCAGGACTAAATAATATCCAAGGATAATCCAAGTGCAGGACTAAATAATATCCAAGGATAATCCAAGGACTTGTTGCGAATAAGGACTAAATAATATCCAAGGATAATCCAAGTGCAGGTCTAAATAATATCCAAGGATAATCCAAGGACTTGTTGCGATTAAGCACTTTCAAGGACCCACGAAGAACTTCAAGGATCCTTGAGGTTTCTGGGTATAAATTCTGTATACGATACCTGGTTATCCGGCGAGCTTACCCCGGCGGAAAACTGAGTCGTTACAAGGTGTGCTACGAAGAGCGCCAGTGATCAGTAGAGCAATGGATCTTCTGATTTTATCGAGGGGTTTCATATTACAGGCTTTTTCGAGAGCTTGCCACCAGAAGACCGACCCGTATAATAGGTTTGGTTCAACGATGGCCGTGTAGAGCCAGAGCACGACTCGAGGACGAAGTCCCCATCGTGCACCAACTGCTCTTTTACAGCAGTATATAGCGCATGTTGCCTTACGTGCCCTCTCAGCTAGATTGGCTTTCCAATTAAGCTCTGGGTTGAGAATCAGGCCTAAGTACTTAACGTGTGTGCTCAAAGAGAGCTGAGTGCCGTTTCGACTAGGCATTGTAAACCTTGGAATTTTGTACTTCCTAGTGAAAAGAATAGTCTCGGTTTTGGATGGGTTAGCCCCAAGTTGGAATTCACGACACCAGTTCGACACAATAGTGAGTGAATGGTTAAGATTTTCGGAAAGTGTTTGGGGGAATTTGCCGGATGCCGCGATTGCTATGTCGTCTGTGTGTTAACTGCCAGGTTCCAAAGGAGGGGTGATAAAACACCCCCTTGTCGCGTGCCCCTGTTAACCACCCTCCTGGATTGGGCACTGCCGATCGTGGAAGTGATGATCCTAGATTTTAGTAGAAGCTCTATAAATTTAAGAAGACCTGAATTCAGGTTAAGATTATAGAGTGCGGAGATGATAGCGTTGAGGCATACATTGTTGAATGCTCCCTCGATGTCCAGAAATATGGCAAGTGTGAATTCCTTGTACGCTAAGGATTTGTCAACTTGAGAAATGAGACAATGAAGTGCTGTTTCAACCGATTTGCCTTTAGAGTAGGCGTGTTGGGATACAGAGAGAAGAGTTGATCGATGTCCTGATATGTAGGTCAAGAGCCCTTTCTAGAACTTTAAGAAGAAATGATGTTAGACTTATGGGTCCCAACTTTTGGGATGAAGGCGACCCGAGCCGTGCGCCAGCGTAAGGGAATATATTGCAATCTGAGGCTTGCATTATATAATTGTCGCAGCCATGGAAGGATAATCTCTTCCCCATTTTGGATATCGGCAGGAATGATGCCGTCCGGTCCGGGGGACTTGTATGGCTTAAAGGTTTGAATGGACCACTCAAGGTGACTTGTTGTTACTTGGAATGTGGGGAAGCTATCATGGGAAACCTGTTCCACCTAATGGCGTATTTAAACTATTTTTGTTTATTAAATTTGTTTTTGTAACGAGTTCAAGGTCCAAAAATAAAAATTATTTTTATTATTATTTAATTAGAAAGTTCCCAATATTTCGGTTTCCTCCGGAAACCATCCTCAGGATAATTTTCTGATCTGTCAACTTAAATGTAAATTACAGACCTTGAACTCGTTACAAAAAAAAATTTATTAAATTTCAACAGGAGGTCGAGAATCGTTTAAACATATTTTTGTTTATTTTTGAAAGGGGCCCAATCAGTTGTAACTTTAGGTTTGTTGAAAAGCATTCTACAAGTTTTGCGAAGGCTTGCAATTTCCGAGTTCCCCCATGGAGGTTTAGGTTTGCTTTTTTAAAAGCTGTGGTCAGATCGTCGACCGCCCGATCAATGTCGGGGGAGTCGTTGCTAAGCATGACTCCAGTTTGAGCCGGAAAAGAGTCCAGTTCGTGTTTTTCCTATTGACTTGTTGTATTCCCTGTAGTCTCCCTCGAGTCAATGTCAAAGGTGATATAGCAGTGGTACGAAAAGGGGATTCCTGGGAGACGAACCAACTGCTTATCATATTGGAGTAGTTATCGCTGACGAGGGTGATGTCAAGCACTTCCTTCCTGATGGATGTAAGGAAGGGCGGCTCATTTCCCCGATTAGCAATGCCTAAGTTATTTGAAATTATAAAGTCGAAAAGACACTCACCTCGATCATTTATGCTGGAGCTGCCCCATATTTCATGATGGGCATTGGCATCGGCGCCGATAATTATCGGAATCTGTTTCTGGTGGGCTACCGCAACCATTTGCTTTAGAATGTCTGCTGGTGCAGAGTCACCATAGTCATAAGCCATGTAGTTAGAGGAGATCCAGAAGGTCCGTGCACCCATTTCAAAGGCCATGGCAACATTGTCTTTGTCACTGAATCCAGGGAGCAAAAGAGCATTAATGCTGTTTTTTTGTACCAGAATGCAGGATCTTGGTTTACCTTGATCCTCGATATTTCCCATACGATATCCGTATGCATTGAGTCCAGAAACACGGTCATTTACGACCCAAGGTTCAATGACGAGAATGAGCTCCGCCCCTATATTCGAGAGGCGGAGGAGCAGGGCTGCCGATGCAGTTTTCGAATGCTGAAGGTTAATCTGTAGAACCTTCAGCATTGTCTGGAAGAGTGATAATGGTTGAATTCAACTCTTCCTCTTCGGACATTGGAGAGATGTAACCACCAGCCGCATCCGTATCCATGTGGTCGAAGATTTCTCCGACCAGTTCGGAACTTGAGAAGCGGTTGCTTCTGGTTGTTTCGGAGCACATACTCTAGTTGTCACTACCCGGCAAAATGGTGAGAGCCAGGCCCGACCAGCTAGGCTCATTGGCAGTGGCTTGTGGGACAACACCAGCTGGGGGAGGCTGTTGGGGGGCTTGGGCATCGCACTTGTAGATGCGGAGAGTGATGGCTCAAATGGCATAGTTAATCAACCCCTCGCGGGAGTTGACGGGAACAAGGGATTGCTCGTTA
This sequence comes from Clusia tigrina, assembly GCA_920105625.2. Classification (NCBI taxonomy): domain Eukaryota; kingdom Metazoa; phylum Arthropoda; class Insecta; order Diptera; family Clusiidae; genus Clusia; species Clusia tigrina. Next base: position 114,172,437 of record OV050031.1, on the reverse strand, counting down.
GAAATGATGGAGACGTCACGCAAAGTGCCTTTGGGGTCACCAACTTTCGCGACCTTCCAGCCATCGGTCGGTAGATAGGTATTGCTGAGCTTGAGGATCTATAAGATTGCCGTAGGCTCAGAGGGCTCGGCAGTGTTGTGAGTTAGAATCAAGCTACCTACGCGTAGTCGACTTACAGCACCGGCTCCTATTAAATTCATTAAGAAAGCACATATTTTTAGGGTGCAAGTATTGTAAGTAACTAGAATTTATGTAAAAAAGATTATGTAAACTTTTAGGGTATTACAGTTCCGCAGTCGAGTCGACGAAGGGCGTTGGAATTTAGAATGCACCTTCGACATTTGTACCGTAAAGTAGATCAGTTGGCTTGACAAACTGGTACCAATTAACAGGTGCGAAACTGGAACACCAGAAAGGTCAGTTTTTGTATTGTAATTGTGAATTGTAAATAATATATAAGAATTATTATTTAAAGAATAAAGGTTTTTGTTGTTTTAAATCCAAAATAGTGCAGTGCTTATGTAAAAATACACTTCCTTTAGTGCTTTCAAAATAAAAAGTCGAGAATTTCTTTCTTGGATATAAGTTGGATCTCTTACCACTGGTGGGGGAAAATCCAACTTGTTTATTAGAAGTAAAGAATTATTCAGATTATAAATACAAAATTGCCCTATATTTATATTTAAATTATTATTAATACATATAATTATTTATGCCGGCCCGTGTGCTGTGTCAGTAACAAACCGTGCAGATGGTTTTGTTCTCACGGTAGCTAGCAGACGAAGTAAATGCAATTCAATATACAAAACTAAGCATAATTGGCAAGCTACTACAGAATTTATTGCGTAAGACATTATGCAATAAAATTTCCAGCACCGTTGCAATAAGAAGTGAGAAATTAGAGTAAATTTGTTAAATAAAATTATTTATATTTTCCCAGCACATACTTAGGAATGTGACTGCATGGATTGAAGCTCATGTTCTTCATGAACATCTTCCCCCCTTTTAAAGATGTCCAAGGGTATTCCGAGGCTTCTCAATGTAAATTTCGCCTGGTTTTTTTTGTGTCGGTATGTGTATATTGCTAGTATGATGACAGCGCCGATGATGAGATACATCACTATATAGTGATGTACATGATGGACCTTGTCAAACGTGGTGTGCTGCTTCATTGTCATTAGTGGGTCCTTGCAACCTTCCGTGTCGAATTCTGTCAATAGAGCTGGTGAAATTGCATGTGACTGCAAATATGAGTGATTCGAAATCATTTCTGTTAAATTACTGCTAATAGGCAGGGTGTATGTTGCAGAGGTCTCGAAAGTGTTTGGTGCTTGGATCGTCATTGTTTTGTGGTGAATTATGCATCCTGGTGCGAGGCTGATAATGCCGCTGCCGGAGATTTCTCTTCTTTCATGTTGCATTTTGCAAACCACATTGATGACGGATGTTGTTGATACTGAAAATATCCATTGTCCGGGAGCCCTTAGCTGAATCCAATATTGAGAAGGAATCGTGGCCATAACCCTGCAGAGAGTTAAGTCCGGTTTGTTGTCATTGAGCATGTTGATCTCGCATTGAGAGACTGATGATTTCTTAGAATATATGGGTCGCCCTTGAGTACAAATAAATTTGCTATTTTTGATTTGGTAGCACGAGTTGAGCTCCATTGTATTTAGCGGAAAGTAAGCGTCCCTGTGTAAGTTGATTGCTAAATACTCGGCTGTTGGTTGAATGAACAAGAACTTGTCTGCTACTCGAGTTGGCAAGGGATACAGATGCATAAGACTGAATGTTTCGGAGCTTATTAACGGAATTTGAAGTTTGAATACAATCTTGTCTCTTATTACTCTTCCCTTTGAAGTCATCATTTTGTAAATTGATAATAAGTCCTCTCCTTGAACTGGAAGTGTGAGAGTGGAAGGTTCTCGTATGAAGTAAATTTGCTGTTTAAGCTGTTCCGGTGACAATAATTGTGTGCTAGTTTTGCCTGTGTAAGCTTCCGTTAGTATGCCAAGAATTTCGGTTTGTATTTTCTCATAGTTGTTCATTAGTATGAGTGAGTATCCTGATAGAGCCGTAAATATTTCGACCTGAACTGCTTCGTTTATATGTTCCTTTAATGTATTGAACTTGTTTTTAATCTGATCAGTAGTCTTGCGAAACAAATTACGAGTTGATTCGAGCATGGACTCATCAGTATATTCCAATGACTTTGAATCAAATTCATTGTGCCCATGTCTTCAAAATAAATCCCAGGGTTATGTTCAAATGGTGTAATTTCTACCAAGTTGCTGCTTGAAGTGAGAGCTATGGCTGTGGTGATTAAATTCATGGTAAGCAATCCTAGAATACCGGTTGAAATTTTCATTCTTTTATATGAAGGTTCCGTACTGGTTTCCTTTGCAGTATCTGCCACATTTTTACTGATTCATCCATATTGCTGCACTCTAACTTTGGTCTCAGGTTGTAACCAGTTTTTATTTATTGGTTTGAATCTTGGTCTTCGCCTGACAGATCGGCCTGTTGTACATAAGGAAAGTACCTGCTGCTTTGGCTGAGACTGCTTCAATTCACTTATGTCAATTTCTGAAGATTTATCGAGAGAAGTTATAGGTTGACAATCTGGTGGTAAAGGGCAAATTCGATGTATGGACCGGGAGGAGTTTCCAAACCGTTAATTTCGTACCAAACCGTCATTTGCTTTGTGAACCTTCACTACTCTTCCCAGTCGCCATGGACGTGGAGGTAAGTTATCATCCTGGAGTAGCACCAGTGTACCTTCCGGGATGTTACCGGAAGGTTTTCGCCATTTCGTTCCAGGTTGAAGACTTTGAAGATACTCCTTTGACCAGCGCTCCCAAACTGTTGCATTATTTTGTTAAGTTCTTTCCATTGGGATAGCAAGCTTTCACCTGGTGGCCGGGTTGATTGCCCACCAATTGGTTCAAGCCCAAGAAAGCAATTGGGTGAAAGTGCTCGGAAGTCATTCGGACTTCTGGACATTTGTGTTAGTGGTATAGAATTCAGCAAGTCTTCAATTTCAACCACAACTGTCAGCAGTTGTTCATAGGTCAAGCTATAGTCGTCGATTACTCGTTTGAGATGGTACTTTAATGATTTTTCTGCTGCTTCCCATATTCCGACTACTTGAGGAGATCTGGCTGGAATGTTGATCCATTTGATACCCTTTTAAGTAACATGCTGCTGAATCTTATTGGTTTCATCCTTCAATAATATATGTAGTTCCTGCTATTTTGACTGAGCTCCCTTGAAGTTAGTGGCGTTGTCACTGAATATTTTTGTTGGAATACCTCTTCGTGATGAAAATCTTTTGAGCGCATTGATGAAAGCGGCTGTTGTAAGGTCTGATACTATTTCCAAGTGAATAGCCTTCGTGGATAAGCATATGAACACTATATTTAGCATATGCCTTTGTGGGACGTTTTCCTCTAATACAATAATGTATTTGAAATGGTCCAGAAAAATCAATCCCTATGTTTGTAAATGGCCTAGCTGGTTGTACCCGCTCAATAGGTAAATTTCCCATGAGTTGGGATATACCTGCGGGGCGTGCAACAAAGCATTTGCGGCAGTTTTTGCACACCGATTTTGTGATTTCATTAGCTCGCAGCAGCCAGAATTTTTCTCTCAGGGCTGCTAGTAATGCCATTGGGCCCGCATGCATTTTGTCTTCATGATATTGCTGTACTAGCAGGGTGACAATTGGATTGGAATGAGGAAGCAATATTTGATGTTGAGCCGGAAACGGTAGTTTTGACATTTGTAGTCTACCACCTACTCTTATGATTCCCCCCACCAAATATGGAGTAAATGGAGAAAGTGGACTGCAGCTATTTACCTCCTTTCCTTTCTTTAGTTGGCTTATTTCTGATGCAAATGACTGTTTCTGGATATGCTTTACAATGGTTGTTAACGCCTGATCTAGTTCTTCAATGGTGGGATGTATTTTTAATGTTCTCTTCGCCGTTTGTACCCGACAGTTGTTTATGAATCTATGAGTGAATGCCATTGTTCGCTGCAATCTTTTAAACGAATTGTGAGAATTTATTTGTTAAATGAATGCTGGTTGATGCGTGGTAGTGAGAATGGTTTTCTGTTTTTTCCGCTCTTGATTCCAGTTTGAAGTAATGGTTGGCTGTATAGGCCAACATTTCTCGCCAGAATATAAGAATGGAGGCCTATGAAACCATAAACTCGATTTTATGAGTTCGTCTGGAAGCATTCCTCTTGATATAATATCAGCTGGATTTTCGCCACCTGCTATATGTCTCCATATAGAGCTGCGCAAAGCTCTAGTCTCGCTAAGGATTGTTTCTTCCTCGGAGCTACTCTGGACTTCGCCCATAGTAAGTGCGACACAAAATGTCCTTTAATGTCCTCAGATGTAAGGTAAATGCATGCCCCATACGCTATTTCGCTGGCATCTGAGAAACCGTGTAATTGATTTCCAAGTGGTTCGGAATTTGGCACATGTCTTGGTAAGCAAAGTGTAGCTAATTGAGGGAGCTGGTTCCAAAATCTGCGCCACTTGGTATGTAACTCTTGAGATAGGGCGGCATCCCAATCCAAATTCAATTCCCAGAGTTGTTGGAGAAAACCTTCCCAATAACTACTACTGGATTTAGAAATCCTAGCGGATCGAATAGCTGGGATATATCTGCTAATACAGAGCGTTTTGTCAGCCTTTTTGGTGGTGGCCATGATGATTTAATGCAGAAGTTGTCAGACTGAGGTTGCCAGATTAGCCCAAGAGTTTGAGTGAATTGATCTTCATTTGCAGAAATGTCCAGTTTGATTCCGCGATCTTCTGAATTTAAGTTTCGCAGCAACGCTTCGTGATTGGAACACCATTTGCGCAGTTGTAACCCTCCACGTTTCATCATTTTCATTAACTCATCTTGAGTTCTGAGTGCCTCGTCTAAGGTTTTGAATGAGCTCATTAAGTCATCAACGTAGAAATCCTCGACTGTGACAGCAGCAGCTAATGGAAAGGATGCACCTTCGTCTTCAGCCAATTGGTTTAGGCACCTTGTAGCTAGATACGGAGCCGACTTGGTGCCATATGTTACTGTCTTTAGTTTGTAGAACCTGAATGGCTGGGTTACAGAATCCCTCCAAATTATTATTTGCAAATGGGAGTCTTCTTCTGGCACACGGAATTGCATGTACATCTTAGCAATATCTGAAGTCACAGCAAATGGATGCTGCCTGAATCGCAGCAGAATTGACAAAATATTGTCTTGTACTACTGGCCCACCAAGCATTATATCGTTAAGAGAAACGTTATTTGATGTTTTTGCGGAGGCATCAAAAACTACCCCCAATTTTGTGGTTGTGCTTTCCGGTTTGAATACACAGTGATGAGGTATAAAGTACCGCCTTTGGCTTATATTTTTGTACTTTATTTCGTCCATGTGCCCAAGATTTTCATATTCTTTGATGAAGGTTGAATATGCTTGCTTTAGTTCACTGGATTTATCCAAGCGAGCTTCCAACGACCTGAAGCGCTGAATCGCCATGCTGCAAGCATTTCCGAGAACCACTGGATCCATTTTTAATGGTAACTGTACAGTATAGCGACCATCATTATCACGGGTTGTTGTAGTTTTAAAGATGTCTTCACATCGCACTTCATCTTCACTAACAAGTTTAGTTTCATTATTGACTGCAGCGTGGAATAGTACGCCCACATTAAGACTTGTTCTGCACGGGAAAAAATATCCACCTTTTATTAAGAGCTTAATTGCAAAGAAACGGAAGCTACGGAAACGTTGGCAACAAACCAGATCTCCAGCAATCAAATCGAATTTAAACTTAGCCAGTAAACATCTACACACAGCAATCAAATCATTCAATAATGACGCATTTAATCGATTTCTGGTGGATCTTACAGCTGACAAGACCACAGATTAATCTTTGTGGAAGGCGGCTAAATCATTCAGCAAGCCAATACAACACTGTGCTCCAGTTAAAATCAACGATACACTGTTGGCCAAAACAAGCGCACAAAAAGCAAAGTGGTTTGCTGAACATCTTGAAAAGACCTTTAGTCCAAATGAAGGAAATAATGAAATAGTTATTAATGAAAGTTGGCTAGAGTGCGATACCCACATTACTCAAGTAACTCCCGAAGAAGTTGGTAAGCAAATTCATAAAATGAAACTAAAAAAAGCGCCAGGATTTGACGTATCATCGTATAGGCCAATATCCTTACTACCAGAATTGTCAAAACTATTTGAAAAATTGCTTTTAACGCGCTCAATGCCAATAATTGAGAATAAAAAATTGATTCCCGCTCACCAGTTTGGTTTTAGAAAAAATCATTCGACAACTGATCAAATCCACAGAGTTGTGAATATGGTTGAAAATGCGTTGGAAGGCAAAAAAGTGTGTTCCGCCGTCTTCCTAGACGTTTCACAAGCTTTCGATAAGGTGTGGCATGCAGGTCTATTACAAAAGCTGCGGACATTGTTGCCAATGCAATATTGCGAGGTGCTTTCATCATACCTTGATGACAGGTACTTTAGTGTTAAGTACGAAAACGCCCATTCTTCTTTTAAAAAAATTAGTGCTGGTGTCTCGCAAGGGAGCATCCTGGGGCCTCTGCTATACCTCCTGTATACATACGACCTACCAACAGCAAATCAGCAAGTAACCGCAACATTTGCAGACGATACTGGTGTTCTGGCTACAGGTAACCCTATCGAAGACGCGACAGCTAAGCTACAAGAGGCTGTTAATTGTATTGCTTCATGGGCTAAGAAATGGCGCATTAAGTTAAACAAAACCAAATCAGCGCATATAGTTTTTTCACTGAAAAATGTACCTTACAAACCGATTTTCATGGATGAGTTAATAATCCCACATGTCAACGAAGCCAAATACCTGGGTATTACACTCGACGCCAAATTGCGCTGGAAAGCTCACGTAAAGAAAAAACGAGAGGAACTTGACCTGAAACTCAACAAATTGTACCACCTTATTGGCAGACTCTCTACCCTGTCAATTCACAACAAACTAATGGTGTATAAACAAATACTGAAGCCGACCTGGACCTATGGCATCCAATTTTGGGGATGTGCTAGTGAAATATACATTGCCACTATCCAACGTTTTCAAAATAAAGTGCTGCGATGTATTGTTAATGCACCATACTATGTTAGAAATAGCGATCTCCATCGTGATCTTGGCATGCCCACTGTCACTGATGTGACAAAAAAATTTGCCATTTCTCACAAACAGCGACTGAAATCGCATGTCAACGTTGCAGCATCCAGTTTACTTCTGATGCTTCGCAGCGTAGGCGGCTAAAACGGAAAACAGTGTCAGACCAAATGGCACTCGAGAAGCCGATATTTTATTTATATGTTATATGTTAGCATGTACTTAAAATACTTAACGCTTTTCTTTTAATTGTTTAATTTATTCGAACAAAATTGCTAGTTAGTATTACCAGTATTTACTAGGTGCAATTATAAAACGTTTCTATATATAGTATAAGATTCGTTAATAAAAAAAAAATAAATAAATAAAATTATTGTCTACTTCCAATTCCCAAAATCTTGAAACTTGTTCATTGAGAGCGTCGTCCTCATAGCCAAGTCCGCAGAATACAGAGTCGGTAGTGTCAGTTACAGCCTTTCCCAGTACTACCCATCCCAATACAGTATTTTGAAGTGAAGGCAAATGCTTGGCTATTTTTATCTGCCCTATTGACATTAGAGAGGAGTACAATTCAGCTCCAATTAGTAAGTCCACCTTCGATGACTGGTGAAAGGTTGGGTCAGCCAATTTTATATTTCTTCGAATTTTCCATTTGCTGATGTCAATGTTATTCACGGGTTGATCATTGGTTATTTGATCAATTATGTGCGTGTCAATGTTGGCTGTGAAGCCCGTAATTGTAGAAGCGATGGTAATGTTTGTGTAGTTGCCTGTACTCGATGTGTTGTTACCAATCCCTGTGATTTGTAAGGAATGATGTGTTGATTTCAGACCTAGTTTGTTTGCAAATCTTTTGGATATAAGGTTTACTTGGCTCCCTGAGTCCAATATTGCCTTACAGTTGATGAAGTTCCCGCTGCTGTTCTTAACTTGTACTTGAGCTGTTGCTAAGAACACGTATGAACCTTTCCTTGTTTTTGCTAATGAGGTATTAGTCCGAGAATAAGTTGTTAATGCAATCATTGATGAACCTTGATGTGTTGATTCGATATTCGTACTGTTCTTCTTGTTCTTCTGTTGTAGTTGTTCGAAGTGTAGCAAGGTGTTGTGTTTTTTGCCACAAATGGTGCATCCTCTTATTTTGCAGTCTGATACAGTATGATCGGGCTTCAGACAATTTATGCAAACCTTCAGTTTCTGTATTTCATAAAATCTGGTTTTAGGCGACATTTTAAGAAACCCTTCACACATGTATAGCGCATGGTATTTGTTGCAATAAGGGCACGAGCCTTTGGCAATCAATGATGTTACCTTTCGCTTCACTTCTGGTCTTGCTTTAATTTCCAAGAGCTGTAGTGTTTGGAATCTTTTTTCGATAAATTGGAGGAGTTCCCCGAATTTTGGAAATTCACGAGGGTTAGCCAAAAATTGCTCGAACAATGCATGCGTTCGTTTATCAAGCTTTTTGATTAACATATATACCAACAGTGGATCCCATCCATAAATTTCGGTGTTCAACGCTTCAATGCTCAAGAGACACTCATTTGTATTGTCATAGTGTGCAGGTTTGCATAGTAGCGGGGTTTTATTCGAATGAATTATGCGAAGGTTTGTTTTTATAAAAAGAAAAGATTTATTTAATTTAATTATTACACTACAGGCTATGAATATAACACCAATACGTGTGGAGAGAACAACGACTAGCAGACAACTAACCTCGGCTCTTGCTTGTTTGCCGTCGCTACGCTGTCACTTCGCTCTCTTTCTCTCTTTCTTCTTTGATCCAATTTGAACATGCCGCCCCCATGCTGGGACCAGCATAAATTTCTATTCGCTTCGGCATGGTGTAACGCTGGCCTAGAAGGGAGTGTGTATAAAGTGTTATTTGGTTGTTAAATAAAGGAACGATTAAATTTCAGTATAAGTAGGTATCGGTAGTGGACACAGCTTAGATATCGAGCGCTTGTAGGTCCCGGTTTGAGTGCGTACGGCGACTACGCGTACCAGGTTGTCTGATCCAGGATGGAGTTCGACAACGCGAGCCATGACCCATTCATTTGGCGGTAGACGATCGTCTTTAACTATAACCAAGTCATTCAGCTGTAGATTTGGACGCTGTTGACACCATTTTGGTCGTGTTTGAAGCTGAGCTAACCAATCCGAAGTCCATTTCTGCCAAAAGTGTTGCAGCATCCGTTGAGTTTGAAGATAGTGTTGGCTAAGTGAAACGTTCGATGCTGCTGAATCAACAGGCGGTGAAAGAAGTGGGCTCCCGATCAGGAAATGCCCGGGGGTAAGCACCATCAAATCATCCGGGTCCGAGGTCAATGGACACAATGGCCGCGAGTTGAGGCATGATTCAATGCGTACAAGTAGAGTTGAGAGTATCGCGAATGTAAGGCGCGTACCATTCAGGACTCGCTTTAAGTGGTACTTGACAGCCTTCACATTGGCCTCCAAAATTAGGGGAGTGAGGGGGGTTGAAATGCCATTGGATGCCGTGGCTAGCGATATGCGGTACGACATCTTGCTTGATGTCTTCGAAGAGTTTACGTTTGCTTGCTTGCAAAACTTTATCGGCACCTTTGAAGTTGGTTCCGCAGTCGCTGTAAATATCCTTGCACAGCCCTCGCCGGCCGATGAATCTTTGTAGCGCTAGCAAAAAAGATTCGGAAGACATTCCAGTAACTGCCTCCAAGTGAACCGCTTTCGTTGCTAAACAAATGAAAATTGCGATATAGCTCTTGTACGTAGTGTTGCCCCGGTATCGTGATGCTTTGATTTCGATAGCACCAGTATAATCGATACCGGTGGCCAGAAATGGTCGTGGTGGTGGATTGACGCGATGAAATGGCAAGTCACCCATTAGCTGGGTAGCTATGGTTGGCTTGTTGCGAAAGCAGGTATCACATATTCGCAATTACTTTTTAACTACTCGCCTGGCATTTATGATCCAAAATTGCTGTCGTATATGCGAAATAGTTAATTGCGGGCCTCCGTGTAAAGTTGTTATATGCGAACTATTGATAACCAAGCTGGTGAAGTGATGACTACTAGGTAATATAATTGGATGCCTCTGCCCATAGGGCAATATAGCGCGTTGGATTCGCCCACGTAAACGAAGCACATTTTGCTCATCCAGAAATGGTGCTAAGCTCGTAAAATTGCTGTTGCTTGGCAGCGAGCTCTTTTCGCGTATGCGTTTTATCTCTTTCGAAAATGCTTCGTGTTGTACGAGTTTGACGATCTTAATTAAACTTTCGTTCAGCTCCGCGACGGATAAAGGTCCCTTCCAACGTGTAGCAGCTTGCGTTCTAGAATTGAAAGCAAAGCGATATATATAGGCGCACACCCGTATGGTCTTGTGAAGAGATGAGTATAGAAGAATTACTGAATCTTCAGCGATGGAAAAATGAACTTGAAGTTGTTTGCTTTTGACTTCAACCATTCCCTCCTGGACATCGACCGCTGCATGGTCAGATTTCGGCCAAGTCACGTCAGCCTGTTTCAGCCAAGCTGGACCACTCCACCATAGCGTGAACGTTGATAAAGCTGTAGGAGTTAATCCTCGTGTTGCACAGTCTGCAGGATTTTTAAGCGTGTCGACGTGGCTCCACTGATGAGGGGACGAGGCTTGGAGGATTTTGTTGACTCGATTCGATACCCAAGTTTGCCATCGGTTCGGATCACCGTGTATCCAATACAAAACAATGGTAGCGTCGGTCCAATAGAAAATGGGCAGATCTAATTGCTTAGTTGCCAAAGACTTCTTGGTCCATGTTGCCAATTCCGTTGCTAACACAGCGCCGCTGAGCTCGATACGAGGTATAGTAAGCGGCTTTATTGGCGTTACTCGACTTTTGGCTATAAGCAATGTAGTGTAAACCCGTTTATCAGAGCATTCTACTCGCAGATAAACATTGGCTGCATAAGCGGATAATGAGCCGTCACAAAAGGCGTGAAGTTGCAGCGACTTGATCTGAGTTTGCTCATACTGCAGCCATCTAGGAATCTTAATGCAGTGCAAGGTGGATAAGGTGGTTAGAAACTGTTGCCAATGATGATTTATATCTACTGGAAGTTGCTCATCTGGATGCACCCGTTGAACCTTGTACATCCAAACTGACTTAAGCAGAATTTCCGCAGTTACGATGATAGGTGCTATAATCCCTTGTGGATCAAACAGCCGAGCAATTGTTGATAGCATAGCACGCTTCGTTACAGAAAAGTCAATTTCAAAGTTCAGCTTGAATATGAAAATGTCCTGATTGGGCTGCCAGCACATCCCTAGTGTTTTGACCGTTTCGGTGCTGTTGAAATTCAAGCAGTTGGTGTTTGACATATGCTCCTGATTTATGCCATTCAGCAAAGCAATTGAGTTGCTGCTCCATTTGCGTAAGTTCATTCCAGCAGAGAGCAGAGCTGCAGTAACTTGCTCGCGAATAGCTGTGGCATTTCCGATTGAGTCACTGCCAGATAGCACGTCGTCGACGTAAATTTCGTGTTTGAGTACATTTCTTGCTAGTGGGTATGACTCCTTTTCATCTTCGGCGATTTGATGGAGCACACGTATTGCGGTGTATGGGGCTGAAGCCGTTCCAAATGTGACCGTAGTAAGACAGTAGTCTTGAATATTTCCTTCACCGTTTCGCCATAATATGCGCTGATATTGCGAATCTTCGGGGTGCATATCGATACATCTATTCATTTTTTGTATATCAGCCGTGAATGCATACTTATGTTTTCGGCAATTCAAGATTACTGCCGACAATTCATTTTGCAGCACCGGGCCTGTGCATAAAATATCATTCAGAGATCTACCGTTCGTCGTTTTGCACGAAGCGTCGAAAACGACGCGTAACTTAGTGGTTAAGCTCTCCTCTTTGATCACCGCATGATGTGGCAGAACACACGATGTCACTGTAGGTATATTCGCTGACGTAAGGACGCAATGATCGCTCTCTGTTGTAGTAGCTGGTGTTATTTGATTTAATGGAAAGTATTCTTTAATGCAGTCCCGATATAATTTGCATAATTCCTCATCGCGCTGAAACTTCCGCTCTAGACAATAGAAACGATTTAACGATATTTGTTTAGATTTGCCTAGTGTTTGAGCTTGATCAAATGCATGCTTTAATGGAAGTCTAACCAAATACTTGCCATTAGATTGACGCAAATGCGTTTGTTGAAAATGGTTTTCACACCAGTTTTCTTCCTGGGATAGAGCTCGGTCCGCAGGTATTTGCTCATGTTAGTAGAACCTTTGAACTAAAGATTCAAGGAGAAGGGTAGAGTGGTGACAACGAATGTTCGTTGAGAGCTTGGGAACTGGCGCAGTATTGCCGGTCAAGATCCACCCCACCTTTGTGTGCTGTGCAATAGGCTCGTCAAACCTTCCGATGCGAGTTTCTGGTAACATGATGCGAGCCATCATATCGGCTCCGATGAGCAAATCTATACGACGAGATTGAAAAAAGGTGGGATCTGCGAGTTTGCATACCCTGTATGTGCGGCCAATGCTGCGGTACAATTTTCTCACTAGACAGGCTGATGGTGAGCACATTAAGAACGTAGGCTACGTCGACTGGGGTCTTAAAGGCAGGATTAATACACGAGCGAATGCTGAAACTGACAGTGAAGTTACATCGTTTCGTAGGAGTACCGCTTAGCCCGGATATCTCTGCTGAAGTGCGATTTCGAGCCAAGCCTATAGTTTGAGCAGCATGTTCCGATATTAGCGTTGCTTCGGAACCATTGTCAATGAGAGCGCGCACAACTGCTGTTTGGCCTGTGACGTCATTCACTACAGTGACCATTGCAGTTGCTAATAGAACTTTTCGAGCCGGGTTTTCTGTAGTTGTTGCTGCAACGAAAGTAGAATGCGCTGCCTTTGCGACTGTTGTTGTTTGCGGCGAATTCGAAGTAAAAGCGCTCTCACGGTGAAAATGTTGAGCTGCATGATTCAGCTGTGACTGCGCCTTTGAAGCTCCATCAGCTTGTGGAGCAGAGGTAGGAAAGTGAAATAAGGTGTGATGCCTTTGTCCACATTGAAGACAATTTTTGTTGCTGGGGCAGTGCGAACATGAGTGCGAGTTACTCAGGCAATTTAAACATAATTTAGCACGATCGATAATAGCTTTGCGTTCGAAGCAATCTTTAGCTAGAAACGTGGAGCAACGGCGTAAAACATGGGCATCACCACATAAGTAACAGGAGGCTGCCCTTTTCGGCTGTGCAGTGACATGGAAGTTTCTGCTGGCAGATTGATTCGCTTTCCAGGTGTTACGTCTCTCCGGCAAATGAGCTGAAGTGGTGTGCTTCGAAGAGGATGGCGTATCGATGTAAAGCTGCCTGTTTTCAATCACGTTGATGGTGGCTAAGCGATCATTCAAAAAAGATTAAATTGCACTGAAAGTAGGTATGGCGGTATTACTGCCTAAGTGATGCTCCCACGCCTGATGCGTTTCCTTTGGGAGCTGAATGGAAACGTAGTAAGCAATCCAATGGTCGCACTCAGAAATAGGAATTTGTAGCCACTGGAACTCATTAACGCACACTCTGGCTACGTTTAAAAGAGAGTTGATGCCATCAGCACGCTCTTTCGTGAGCGCAGATATGCTGAACAGCTTGTTCATGTGGTGCATGAAAAGTAGTCGAGGGTTGTTGTACCGCTTTACTATTAACTCCCAGGCCGTTGGATAGTTGGTCTCTGTAAGCTCCATTTGCTGTACATCGATGTCTTTGTCATCAGGTAGCGCTTTCTTCAGAAAGTGGAATTTGTGAATCGCACTCAAACTAGTGTTGTTGTGGATTAAGCGAATATAGGCATCGTGGAAAGCTGGCCAGTCTGTGTATTTACCCGTGAACGATGGCAGCGGTAATTTGGGTAGCTCAAGCGATGACGCATGAGTTTGCCTTACAGATGGGTCTTGTATCGATTTGGGCTGTTGGTCTTCCAATGCATCCAACAGCGTGGCTCTTATGTCAAAGTAGAGTTCTTCAAAATTAGAGGATATCGCATCTTTGAAATATGGCGAATCGCGAGTGAGAGAGGAGCAAATAAGTTGTTTGTGTACCTCGAAGAAATCCTTATGCAGCATTTCAACCTTATCCAGTCTGACTTGACAGTAGGCTTTAGTTTTTCTCGTACTGGAGTCCTTTTTTAAGTTTTTCAACATTTGCTTAAGACTGTCATGGTGGTCTGTTTGAAGTGCAATGAGGCCTTCGTAATTTGCCAATGGCGAAATTGACGCGTTGTCTTTGGGAGACGGTTGACTTGTTTTAGAAGGATTCATCTCTACTGCTCTAAACCGATACCCTACTTACCCTTTGCCTTATGCTGTCTCGGATGCTGTGGATACAGGATCGTTGTTGCCTCCAACCAGAATTGGAATTGCACAAGAAAAATGTTGAATTGTGGAGCACGTTGCGTGATTTTGGGGTTATGTGTTATGACGTCATCAGTTAACACACTGTCCGTTTATGCATAGCGATGGTAGCGTGTTTGCTGTCAGCGAAGGTGCACGCTGTATGAAAGCTAAATCACGTTTATTAAATGTTAAATTGTTGTTGGTCGTCGTTTAGTTCCCCGCATGGGCCACCAAATTATGTGCAAGTTTGCATAGTAGCGGGGGTTCATTCGAATGAATTATGCGAAGGTTTATTTTTATAAAAAGAAAAGATTTATTTAATTTAATTATTACACTACAGGCTATGAATATAACACCAATACGTGTGGAGAGAACAACGACTAGCAGACAACTAACCTCGGCTCTTGCTTGTTTGCCGTCGCTACGCTGTCACTTCGCTCTCTTTCTCTCTTTTTTCTTTGATCCAGTTTGAACACATAGAGTATTCTGAGCCCTTCCGATGAATCTTCTTTTACCACTGGAAGGTTGAAAAGTTTGTCCATTAACCCAGTCATTATGAGCAGCTTATTTGAATACCGAGGCTTAATTGTTTGCCAAGCCATGTCGTAGTTATTACTGGAGACAGTTATATGTGAAATTATTTTTGATGCTTCACCTGTCAAAGTCTTTTTCAGGTACCACATCTTTTGAGCGTTCCCAATATTTGATTCATGGATCATTTGGGTATATAAATCGTTAAATACCTGCCATTCAGTGTATGATCCGCTGAATTTGGGAATTTCAATTTTGGGCAATGTGACTTCTTGTAGTTTGGACTTGCCCTTGCGTGCTTCTCTGAGTACTTGATGTAGACTGATAGTCACTTGTTGCACAGAATTTTCCAATTCAAATGTGCGATTTACATCATAGCCTTCCATATGGTTGTCGCCAATTTCAAGACAGATGACCTCGTGCCGCGTAAAATAAGTTGCCCATTGAGTGGATATAGTTTCCAACATCACCTTCGCATAATCTTCAGTTTGTGGTTGTTGAAGTGCCTTGGTGATACGTTCCAACGTTGCCTCAAGTTGTTTGGCGGCAATTCCTTGTAAGCTGATTTGGCCGGCTACACTTGCTGACATAATTGGATTTGCTATATTGGAATTCGATGTGGTGGTTGATTCCTCAGGATGCTGAATGTGAGTTCGCCTCGGTGATGACACAGTCTTCAATCTGGCTCTTTCTGCCTGTTGCTGTAATGGTATAAACACTTCCTGCAGTTTAGGAAAGTAGGTGTCCCGCACAGCCTTTGTTTGAGTAAAGAAATCATTGGTGAAGTAAGGATATTCCTGGCGTTTCGCTAGTGGGACTTCAGTTTCCAGTACTTGATGATTCCTTTGGAATTCTTCCCACAATTAATTGAGTGTGACAATACAGCCTTCGACATAAGCAAGCTTCTCCTTGCGTGCCTTATTCGCCTTCCTGAAGTTCCCGAATTGACGTTCCACCTCCTTGCCAATGTGTGACTGGGTGTCCGTTAGCTCCGCAATATTCATCTTCGTTGAGTCTTGATGAATATAATTGCCTGTTTACAGAGCTATGTTATGGCCTGGCTCCCGCACCTGATTTCACAATAAAGTCTTACCACTGGTGGGGGACTCTTTGTGAATGTAGTGATAGCTTGTGTATCACGTCGGGGTCACCATGTAAAAATACACTTCCTTTAGTGCTTTCAAAATAAAAAGTCGAGAATTTCTTTCTTGGATATAAATTGTATCTCTTACCACTGGTGGGGGAAAATCCAACTTGTTTATTAGAAGTAAAGAATTATTCAGATTATAAATACAAAATTGCCCTATATTTATATTAAAATTATTATTAATACATATAATTATTTAAGCCGGCCGATTTTGTTCTCACGGTAGCTAGCAGACGAAGTAAATGCAATTCAATATACAAAACTAAGCATAATTGGCAAGGTACTACAGAATTTATTGCGTAAGACATTATGCAATAAAATTTCCAGCACCGTTGCGATAAGAAGTGAGAAATTAGAGTCAATTTGTTAAATAAAATTATTTATATTTTCCCAGCACATACTTAGGAGTGTGACTGGGTTGACTGCATGGATTGAAGCTCATGCTCTTCATGAACAGCTTATTTAAGAAAGTGATGTAGGTTTACAGGTTCCCGCGCACGACAAGCCTCGTGAGGACATTCCAGAAGACGTCCCCGAGGACAAGCAGATAAGGACCCCAACATTTTGGCGCAGCGGGTCTAAAGGACCTACAGGAGGAATCCCAGGGCAAGGATCCCTGAAGCAGTGAAGCATCCTGCAACGAATTCGAAGGACCCTAAGGAAAAATATGGCATCAGACAAGATAATGGTGAGTAGAGTGTATAGTAGCGTAATTTAAGTAGATACTTCTGCGACCCTGAAGGCGCCGTAGCGCTGGTCAAAGAAGTCGCAACCTATAGGCGCGTTTGCGCTGTTGCACGCAGCTTTATATGGGCAACCATAAACCGTCAGTACGATCGAACGGTCTATGTATGTCGTCTTAGCTGTGAAGATTTTTTGTTTGTGTTTGGTTGTTGGTATTGTTTATTAAATTGTTTTCATTGTTTTCAAATTGATCTGAATATTTTACATTATAAGCTTAGGGTATGAGGCAAAAATACTTCAAGAAGTGCTTACAACACGTGTTGTTGCATCAAAGTTTTTGTAATTCGGAAACTACGATTTGCGTAGCAATGTTGAAAAAAAAATTTAAATGCTAGTATTACGTGGCGCATACGTTACGGGTTTATTTTTAAATATGGATCCAAATATCCGGGAATGAATCAAGACACTTTTGCCTGTAAATCGAATTTCGGTTTTTACAAACATTTGGCCTTTTCTATGGATTTTTGGGACTTAAGAGGATTTGAAACTTAAGATGGAGGATAAGTAAAGAAAGAATATAAACATAGAATTTACGGTGGAATGTTTTTTTTTAAATAAATTTGTATTTATCAATAAGTAAGATGGAATAAAATATTGGGATAATTTAATAACAAGTTTTAAAAATTATTGGGTTTTTTTTTGTAATTGGGATACGCGACCTGTTCTGGAATTTGGGATTAACAGATGGATGGAGATTTTTTCTTGAGATTGGGTTGTTCAACGGGATATTTATTGAACTAGGCATAGTCCATGGGACTCTCGAAAGAAGTGAAAAGGTTGCTGAAATCCCAGGAAGTGGTGGGTAAAGAGGTCAGAGTTGCGAGGCCTGGTGGAGAGATTTAACAGCAAGCACGTAAAATTGCTGCCGAGCAAGGAGGTCTGTAGGGACGACGAGTACTTTGCGACGGGTTTTCATGGATATGTGGAGAATTTAGTGTCAGCGTGGCTTAAAGTATTCGAGTCTGGATTGGCAACGATTGAGGCACCGAGTGGGTCTCCGATAAAGAGAAAGGAGGACGCACAGGACGAGTTGAGAACAAAAAGAACGGAGGTGGATCTTTTCACCGAGAGGGTATTCGAGCAGTTCGAAGCAAGTACGAGCAGGGAAGAAGCTCAGGCATTGTGGAAATTGGCGAACGTCAGAGGAGCTGTGTCACCATTAGAAGTAGCAGATCAAGCCCTAACAGAAATCCAAAAAAGGACAGAAGAAAAGTTGTTCACTTTTCATAAGAAAACAGAGGATTTGAGAGCACAAAAGGAATAAGGTAAAAGAACTTTCTCAAAGATTGACGGAAAGAGAGGAAGCAGCATCGCTGTTGGAAAAGGAGTGTCCGGAATTAAAAAGAGGACGGGCTACCAAAAAGACCTCCCCGAAAAAGGAGAGATCAAAATCAGCATCGGCTGGATTTACACAGACAATATTGACATTGCCTCCGGAAGTTCGCTGGCCGGAATATCTAACACCGGAAGGGATAAGCCGCATGGTAAAGCCAAGTTTAGTTTTTAGTGAAGAAAGGCAAGCGGAATTGTTGTTTGGCGCATCTGAAATCGGTGTCGAGCCATTTTCTCCGGGAAGTCCGATAAATAAAAAATATCAGGTATATCTGCCAAACGAGCCAGAAGCAGTAACGATGCAGCAAAGTCTCGATATAGTGGACAGTATTTCGCCTGTACGAGCAAACGGTAGAAGATTAATAAGTTTGAGTCCGTCACTGGTTAAGTACATCTCAGATCCGGGAGAAGTGCATTTGGAAGCCACCCAAAAAGACAACGCTCAAGTTTTACCAGCCATAAGTAAAAGAAGAATAAGGAAAATGGGTATCGAGGATATCTCCAAGACCGTGTCCAGGCTAGTACCTGTGTTTACTGGTGCTGAGTCGGTGGATTTAAGATCGGAGGCTCATCGATTTATCCAGGGGTGTGAACTAGCAAAGTATTTGTCCTGACGAATTGCAAGACTTTTTCGATTGTGTGAAACAGAGGTTGTTTGGAGATGCGTACAATCTGGTTTAGTAGCGTGGAAGAATTGTACATGTTAATAAAGAAAACGTACTTGAAAACGAGAACGTTGGAAGAAGTCACTCAGGAAATCAGGGTGGCTCGGCAGTTGGCAGGCGAAGATATCCGAGTCTTTGCTAGGCGAATGAGCGCATTGCAGGGGTGTGCGACTGAAATTGTTCATGGCAAGTACAACGGTGTGGATGACAAGGCGCTGCTATATGAAGTTGACAAGTCGGTACTGACAGCTTTTGTAGTGGGATTGAGGGAGCCTGCATTAAGGGTGCACATGCTGGGTATTCGGACCGGGATTCTGGAAAAGTTGGTAGAGGAAGCCATCAGGGCGCAGTTTCTCGTGGAAAGAAGACAACCTAGTGCCAGTGAAGTAAATGCCATATTTAACAGGCAGGACGTAACAGTGGCTGTAGTATGAGGCGGAGAGGCGTACGTGACAGACTCACGCACACATAAAGGAGCTTACAACACCGGTATAGGTACATATGGAGGTCCAAAGCGGTACAGGAGACGAAAAGAAGGGGAGTTGCGTCAGGCAATACCGGTCTGGTCATTCTGCAATAGGTGGGGGCATACAAGGGATGAGTGCATTACACGCAAAAACACGCCCTACTGTATGGAGTGCCAAACATATGGTCATGAGGCTAGTAGACAGTGCCAAGGGGACACTAAAGAGGTGTTATTTTGAATCACCCGGTATTTCGGTAGCTGTCACTTTTGAAGCTTTTATTCTTTGACATTTGACAAGTAGAAACTACGCCATTGCTAAAAATGGAACGATAAAGGCTTCAGCAACGCATTGAAATTATTAAAATTCACTAGAAAAATGGTGAAAATCTTGTAGTCACAGTTCGCAAAACTAAATCATTTTTGAGTCGTCGTGAAGCACCTTGCCGGACCGCAATACAGAAATTGGTGGAAAAATTGGAGCTGTTGGGACAAGTTAGTGATGTGAAGAATAAAACCCGTGCACGTCGCTCAAGAACAACTGAGAATATTACTGCTGTAGCCCAAAGTGTTGAAGAAAACCCAGGTTTGTCCATTCCTCGTCTTTCTTTGGAATTGGGCATTCCACAAACGTCATTACACCGTATTTTGCATAAAGACTTGGGTCTTAAGGCTTATAAAGTTCAGTTAACACAAGAACTCAAGCCGGCCGATTATCAACAACGTCGTGTCTTTTCTGATTGGGTCCTTGAAATGCATTTCCATCGAAAAATCATCTTGACTGATGAGGCCCATTTCCACCTCGGTGGCTACGTCAACAAGCAAAATTGTCGCATCTGGGGCTCGGAAAACCCAAGAGTTATTGTTGAGAAGCCTCTCCATCCTCAACGTGTGACTGTTTGGTGCGGTTTATGGTCCGGCGGGCTCATTGGACCTTACTTTTTCGAAAATGAGGTTGGATCAACAGTTATGGTGAATGGATTGCGCTATCGAGAGGTGATTAATGGTTTTTTATGGTCGGACTTGGATGGTATTGATCTGGATAACGTTTACTTTCAACAAGACGGCGCTACGTGCCACACAAGCAACGAAACCATTGCTCTTTTACGGGAAAAGTTTCCGGACCGTGTTATCTCTCGAAGAGGTGATCACAATTGGCCACCGAGATCTTGTGATTTAACATCTTGCGACTTCTTCCTTTGAGGCCACGTGAAAGGTAAGGTGTAAGCCAACAGCCCAGCGTCGATTCAAGACCTCAAAGATAGAATTCGTGACGCTATCGAGGACATAGGGCAGCCACTTTGCGATTTGGTTATGGAAAATTTCATGAAAAGCATATGGTCCTGTAGGCGTGGTCGTGGTGGACATTTGGCTGATGTTGTTTTTCATTATTAACGGCATACCTTCCTCTTTATTATGAAATAAACATCCGATCATTTATCTCAAAAAATGGCATTTTTCTTTGAATACCAAAATAACACCTCTTATTGGATAACCTTTTAGAAGGCAGCCAGGTACGTGGCGCCCGGATCCACCTTTGAGGGACGGCAGGAGTAGTAGTCCCGGAGTTAACCCAGCGGAAGGAAATAACCATGGAAGAAATCCTTTTAACACTGGGAGTGGTCAGCAGCGACCAAATTGGAGTTCCAGAAGTGAACCAAGGATAGGCAACATCCAACAGGGGTTGAAATGCTTCTGGGACATCTTGCAGCGGAATGTAGGGATGTCTATCCAACAAAGAAACCAGGGAAACTTCCAGCGGCCCAGTCGAGGCCAATAGATTGGAAAGCCAAAAGAAAGAAGTAACAGTTAGGCCGGAGGTACGTGTGATTGGTAATGTAGGAATTACAGTCCAGGAGAAGGAGGAGCAAGAGGCTCTAGCAAGAGGATACCATGTACCGAGGAATGCAAGAACAATGGTTCAAGATACGGAGGAGCAGGAGTCTCTCCTGGAAAAAATTATGATTGCGTGTTGATTTGGGTAACGGTGATGATTCTAGTACTTAGATTAAGTTTTAATAAGGTTAGAGAGTGTAGGCCAATCGCCGCGTACGTAGTACGAGGATGTATAGTTAAGATATTCACGGTAGTTTTGAGGGAGTATAGGATTGTAAGGGATAACTGTGGTGCATGGAGAAAACAATTTGAAGCGTTAGGAAGTAGATACGCGTCCATTTTGGAATCAAAAGGGCGTTGTTTCGTTGTGAGCAGGATAGGTGATGCTTTAACCGAGATACCCTGCAAGGAGGCAGCTAGTGGAAAGTTAGTGCTTGTGGTAGACTCAGGGGCGGACACCAGCTTCGTAAAATCTAGTGTTTTACGGAAAGGACTAGCTGTTAACCCAAAGGATGTAAGAACGCTTAACGGAGCGTTTGGAGGGTGCATTAGGACATTGGGGTCGCTCAGAATAGGGCACAGTGGAGTTAAGGGCATGAGTTTTAGGGTGCACGCATTGGAATTGGATAGGGAAGGTATCCCGGTCGATGGGATAATTGGCCGCGATAATCTTTGGGGCCGTACCATACTGGATGCGTTCGAAAAGCAGTTATCGTTTTATGATTATAATAAGAATAGAATCCTCACTCTACCATTGAAGTCATGGCAGGAAGGAACCGTGAATAGGGTTAAGAATTGTATGGAGGTAGTGAATGCAAGGTCAACCAGAGTAGTTACTATGCAAGTAAACACGAAACTTAGGACTGTTGTTTTTCACAAGCAGCAACTAGCTGAGGGCGTATATATGGAAGAGACCATAGCGCACGTTGACAAGGGTAAGGTGTACGCTTGCATACTCAACGCATCAGAGGAAGAATACCTGATGGATGAGGATTTTAGGCCTAAGTTCACTAGTTACGATAATTTTAAGGAACCGAATTATAGATCGGTAAATCAGATTAAGCAGGTAGATATAAGGAAAAGAATGGAGAGGGTGCTAGAATCACTGAAGTTAGACCCAAGCATAAATTTAGAAGAAAAGGCATAAATAGAAGCCATTTGTACGTCATTCCATGACATATTTTTGCTGGAAGGAGACCAGTTGACATATACAACAGAGGTAGAACATGAAATACCTACTAGGGTAGATCAACCGCCAATAAACCAGAAGCAATACAGATTGCCACAAGCTCACAAAGATGAGGTAAATAGGCAAGTGCAAGGAATGTTAAACGATAACATAATTTCACCGAGTAGCTAGCCTTAGATCTCACCAATAATTTTGGTACCAAAGAAGGGAGGTGCTCAGGGTCAGAAGACGCGGAGAATGGTCGTCGATTTTAGGAAATTGAACGACGCCACTATCAAGCAGGTGTTCCGGATACCAAGGATAGAAGAGATTCTGGTTCAAATGGGACACAGTAGATATTTTTCTACACTTGATTTAGCGAGTGGCTACCACCAAGTTCTGGTGGATACCCAAGATAAGCAGAAAACCGCGTTCAGCACCGGTTTGGGGCATTATGAGTTTAATAGAATGCCGTTTGGATGAACAGGAGCACCGGCTACCTTCCAACGGCTGATGAACCATGTGCGAACAGGCTTGCAAGGGTTAGATTGTTTTGTGTATCTCGATGATATTGTAATTTATGGGAAGAACTTGCAGCAGCATTCGCAACGCTTGTGCAAGGTGCTCCAGAAATTACGACAATACAATTTGAAATTGAACACGGAGAAGCGTCAATTTTTGTGAAGAGAGGTGGTTTATATAGACCATAGTTGCTCAGAGGCAGGAGCACTGCCTGATCCACAGAAGTTGGAATGCGTTAAAAATTTAGTGATTCCGAGAAATAGAAAGGAAGTGCAAGTATTCCTAGGACTAGTGAACTATTATAGAAAATTCCTTGAAGGACTAGCCGGAATTCCGTTTCCAGTGAATAAATTGCTACGAAAAGCAACAAAGTTCGAATGGACAGAGAGATGTCAGCAAACATTCGAGAGGCTAAAGGAAATAGCTAGCCCACCACCGATTTTGGCGTACCCCGACTTTGAGCAAACTTTTTTGTTGACCACTGATGCTAGCAATGAAGCATTGGGGGCAGTGTTGTCACAAGGTGAAGTCGGTGATGACCGACCAATAGCATTCGCAAGCACGGCGCTTAGCGACACGGAGAAAAGATACTCTACGATAGAGAAGGAATTTCTAGCCATAGTATGGGCTACGAAGAATTTTAGGGCATAGCTGTTAGGACGCCCATTTGAGATATACACTGATCACCAGCCGTTGAGAGGCATAGCCAATTTGAAAGACCAAACGTCTAGGCTAGCCAGGTTCAGACACAAGTTGTCTGAGTATTATTTTGAAATCATATACAAACCTGGGAAGAAGAAGCTGAATGCGGACGCACTCAGTAGAGTACCGCAGGCATAGACGGTATCAGTAGTGCAAACGAGGGCCAAAGCACAGTCAGGTAAGGAGAAGGCCGAGAGAATGCAAGAAGATAAAATTGATGCGACAAGAGATGTTAGCAATGCGGGTTTCGATGCCAATGAACAAACATCCAGTAATGTGGAATGGCTGGAGTATGAAAAAGATATCCAGGCTGTGTTAAAGGGTTTCCATGATTCACCTCTAGGTGGACACCAGGGATTCTGGAAAACTCTTGACAGAATTAGGCGAGTGTACGGGTGGAAAGGTATGCTCAGAGACATAAAAAAGTACGTAAAGAGTTGCCCAAAGTGCCTGGCCAATAAGAGTTCAAGGCTGACAAAGATGCCAATGGTGTTAAGTGACACACCAAAACAACCATTTGATAAAGTTCACATGGATCTTGTAGGTATTCTACCTGAGACAGATTCAGGAAACAAGTACATATTGACGTTCCAATATGATTTCTCAAAGTATATGGCGTGCGTGGCTATTACCCGATGCTGAAGCAAGTACGGTGGCCAAAGCATTCTTTGATGAAATTATAGCACGATACAACATACCTAAGGTTTTGATAACCGACAATGGTTCGAATTTTGTATCGAAATTGTTCTCAGAAACTTGTAAAATGCCGGGAATCAAGAAGTTGCACATAACACCATATCATCCCCAGGCGAATGGCTCATTGGAACGTAGTCATCGACCTCTGGCCGAGTACTTGCGCAGTTTTGCCAAGGAAGACTGCTCGAATTGGGATCAATGGTTGACCACTACAATGCATGTACACAACAATACTGTGCATGTATCAACGAAGCAAACTCAGTTTAGGACGCTCTACGGGTTTGATTTCAACATGCCAGCAAATTTGAAGCGCAAATGTGCGCCAGTGTACAATGCTGATGACCCCAATAAAGTGCAAAAATATCAGCTACAGCGAGCGCACGAATTGGTTAGAGAAAACCAGGATTGTGCTAAACGGGTAGACAGGGAAGCCTATAACACGGTATTAGATCCAGTAATCTTTCACGTGGGTGATCAAGTACTCATGAAGAATCAGGCTAGGAGAAACAAATTCTCACCCTTTTGGATAGGTCCGTATGTAGTAGCAGAAATCCGTAGCCCAGTTACAACAGTCGTAAAAATTAAGGGCAAGAATAAAAAGCTACATAATAATTTATTGAAATTGTTCCACATTAGACTACACAACTAAAGACATGTGTTAGCAGTCTTTTACAAGTGTAAACACAAGAATAACAACGTAAACATGTACGTGTGTATATCAAATAACACACACAGCTCCGATTTTCGAAGTCAAGGCCAGTAGAAGTGTGCCACTTAAAATCGGGCGAGTATAATTGACGTAAGAAAATTTGCTTATTAGGCACTCTTGCCGAATGAAGACAGTAGGGAAAAATATTTTTTAAATACTAAATAATAAGAAAGGGGTTCATTGGACACATTTAAAAAAAATAAAATTATAAGACAGTCGTGGGTAAGTAATTTAAACTGAACGTAGAGTATATACACACATATATACGACTGTTAATGAAGTGCAATATGATGCGTAAGCAGTAGCGCCGGCACCGTTGGTGAAGTAAGTATATATGTACATATATATGTGTATAATATACGGAATGAATGTACGAACGTATATTTAAAGTAGTAAGTATTCTAGTTTAGAGGGATGGGTATGTACGTATGTATATTTTTGCAGATATTTACATACTGTAGCAGGGGACATGTAAATATACATAGATTTTTTCGGTTTATCGCTTAGGAAATTAGCGTGTGGGGAATAGTAATGTATATACTCGTATATACATATATTGAATTAGAACAATATATTTAGCTTACCAATACACATTAAGTAATAACTGTAGCAATTAATTTTAAACAATTGAAAGTGCCTTGAATGTATGTATGTATTCATATCAAAGCAGGTTACATGTTGTAGGGAACTACACTTGTTAATGGATCATACCGGGCTAGTAGTAAAATTTAAATATATAGAATAATTAGATGCAATGAAAAATTGAGGCATGCAATGGACAATGTTTTCAAATAAACGGGTTTATCTTAAATATTCTGGTTTATGTCAGAGGGCAAAAGAATTTGCTCAGAATTGAACAATTTAAAAAGATATATAAAAAGAAAAATGATATGAAAAGAATTATGAATTGTCTAAACAAAAGAAAAAATAAATAATAAATTTATCTTTTATAAACTCGCTTATGTAAGATGGGCAAAATTTTTAAGATACAATTTAAAAAAAGAGAGAATGTATCATAGTTAATTAATAGTATTTGTAAAGGAAATAGTTTTTGTTACTTATTTATAGTTTGTTTGTTAAGACGTAGTAGATAAGCGATATATAGATTTAAATACAATTTACTGTTTACGTTAGGAAAAATATTAGAAATTGAATGAATGTAATAGCCAGTAAGAATAATTAAGACTCGGCAAGTCCGATAAGTTAAGCGTATTGTTTTTAGATATTCAGGCGTTGGTGAACAAACAAGGACATCTGGATGGTTCAATATGGTGCAGCATGAACCTGGAAGGGACTTCCTGCAGCGTCGAAGACTGAGTAAGATGTTAACCAACATCCAGAAGACCGGCAGATGAAATGCACTAGCAGCGGACAAAATCTGACCAAATAAGAAGAAGTAAGAAGATGTAGACGAAGGGTAATCAGTAAGCCGCAAAATGATAATATGAAATTTCCAACGATGATGTACCGAGATAACTTTTGGTTTGGAAGAAAATGGGAACGAAATTTGTGAGAATTCATTTTTATATGAAAGAGTGGAAGAGCTTCCAACTTCCCATGTGCAAGATGACTACGATTTAGGCTTATGAAACAATGGAGATAGTATCGGCTGAATACAATAGTCTCTATCTGGCAAGTAAGAAACTGATAATACTTGAGTTTAATTGCATAACTGACAAAATGGCATGAAAAACACTAACATGTACGTTGTCCGTATAGAAAATCCAACGTGTTGCCATTATTACATATGTCAGTATGTATACTGTATTATTGTCTAGAAAGAAGAAGAGATAATTTTAGCCAAAACCAGAGGTTACTCCGTAATTTTACCGAGAAACGGCTACAAAAACAATAACAGCCACAACTACCATCGTTCAATTAGCTTCGCAGAATAATCTCCTGGCGCAAAAAATCATTTTAACCAAGAAAATATCGAGCATAACATAGCCATGCTTTATCGCCTAACTTCGTAACAATTTTTCCAATGAGAAAATATCCACTGTCACTGACTCAGCGAATATCGAATATTTATTTTGCCTTCGTCAGAAGCGCATCTAGTCGCACAAGCTTGCATTATCTTTTTACTTACCGGTCCAGAAAGAAGGGAGGGGTATGCGGAGTACATCGAGGGATTTCACTCCGACAACGAAGGTCGTCAACTGGACCAGCAGGTAGCAGAGGGCGCAGTATAATATAAGGTTTTAGGTATAGAATAGAATTGTGTTATTGTTTAGATGTTTGTATATACGCCAATGAGAAAAGAATCAATGAAGCACCAAATTAAAAAGGGGAATATAAAAAAAAAAAATTGAATGATAGATAGAAATAAGAAAAAAAAACAAAAACAAAAGAAAGAAAACTACAAAAGAAAATAAAAGCTAGAGAAAAAAATATGGAAAAGAAAATTATAAAAAAAGCAACAAAAAAAAAACCGTGATAGAACCCGAATAAGGCGATTTTAAGGAAAAAATAAAACAAATTATATATTTGTACTATAGAGTTAAATAGATGCACATAATTGTTTATAGTGCAAGAAAAATATTGTAGAGATTTTATGGTAGTTAGTTGCACTAACTTATTTTGGAAAGAGGGGAGGGATGCTGTGAGTTAGAATCAAGCTACCTACGCGTAGTTGACTCACAGCACCGGCTCCTATTAAATTCATTTAGAAAGCACATATTTTTAGGGTGCAAGTATTGTAAGTAACTCTAGAATTTTTGTAATAAATATTATGTAAACTTTTAGGGTGTTACAGTTTCGCAGTCGAGTCGACGAAGGGCGTTGGAATTTAGAATGCACCGTCGATATTTGTAGAGTAAAGTAGATCAGTTGGCCTGACCAACTGACACCAATTAACAGGTGCGAAACTGGAACACCAGAAAGGTCAGTTTTTGTATTGTAATTGTGAGTTGTAAATAGTATATAAGAATTAGTATTTTAAGAATTTGTTGTTTTAAACCCAAAATAGTGCAGTGCTTATTTAAGAAAGTGATGTAGGTTTACAGGTTCCCGCGCAGGACAAGCCGCGAGAGGACATGCCAGAGGACGTTCTCGAGGACAAGCAGATAAGGACCCCAACATGTTTTGGAGCGAGGGCGTTGGGGAACCTGGTCCAAAGGTACCGCATTGAACTTTGTACCGGGCCAGATCTCACCTACCCTATTGATCGCTACCTTATATAGATCCGCCGAGCGCTGGTCCGGGAAGGATATGGTCTTAATATGTCCTTAATACCCTCCTGTGTCACGGCAGCTGGGTGAAGGACCAGGGTTGAGGGAGATAACCTCAACGAAAATTGGTAACTGTGCCATTTCGACCTGTCTCCAATTGGGAGGAGTAATGTTCCCATCGGCATTGGCAGAGTCGACCACAGCCTATGTGAGGCTCGCTTTCACAATCTCACTAAGCGGTTTCGAGAGCTTAGGCTTAGGGTTAGCCAGCCTTACGCGCTTAGGGATGCTTTGGGTGGATTGGCCCTGGGGGTTGGCTCTGCCTCTTGTGGTTATCGGCTGATTGTGCAGTGGAGGAGGGGACACGCACATCAGCGTGTGCTTTTGCCCACTCAAGCTTGCCCTTGTTGTATTCTGACAGTTGAGAAGGTTCTGTAGCGTTGAGCTTCGTCAAAATACTGTAAACCGTTCTACGCGTCCTGTGCGCCCTTGTACTCGGGTTCACGTTGGTAGGTGCACCTGAAGGAGGAGCGGTACGGGGAGCAGTTTCCATCGACTTGTGAGGCAATATCGAGGCATTTGCTGAAGAGGGTTTAGGCGGAGCGACTGTTGCTGGTTTGTGAGTCAATAACTTAGCAGCCGCTGAAGAGCCTGGGGACAGCGAAGAGCTCTTGGGTGGCTTATTAGCCGAAGCTGTGGTGCTTGTTGAAGGGGCAGTGCTTATGCTGCTTGTCTTCGAACCAAGGGCGGGGGTGTTGCTGGTGGGCATTTACCTAGCCAGGGCTTTGCGCGTCCTTGAGGGGATATGCGCGTAAATTTTGTTTGTGTTTGTGTTTTTATTTTTTGTTTCACCTTGGTGCTACCGTGACAAAAGACAACTAGGTCCAGAAAATTACAGCTACCAGCCCAGGGCATTCAGAATAAAGACATTAGTCCAGAGAGAAGTCCGGGGTCGAAGGATGTGGGTCGTGGCAATTGGTGCTACTGAACTACCGTGCAAGAAAACAGCAGCACCTGGGGGAGTGTAGACCATTTAGCGTAACCCAGGGTGCACCGCGTGGAGACGATCTACATTACATTCCCATCTCCATCAAACAACGGTAGGATATTGCCCTCAACAGAATAGCATAGGTGGAAAAGTAAACAGAATACTTGTTGAAATGGGAAGATGTTTAGTACAAAGTTCTGGTTTATCATACTTTTTGTGGGCGGAAGCCGTAGGAACCGCTACATACTTGCGAAATCGATCTCCAACAAAGATGTTAATGGATGTGACGAACGACGGTTTTGTAGAAATCCATCATATCGCATTTGCGTATATTTGGATGTGACGTAGTTATGCTAAACAAAAATAAAAAGAGCATCTATTTTTTTCCACAGGTATCTAAATTCAAACTGGTTGGCTATGAAACAACAACAAAAGGCTATAGACTGTATGATCCCGTGAAACGCCAATTTTTGAAGGCAAGAGATGTAAAGTTTTTTGAAAATTCGTCTGATAAAGTAAAAGATCATGGCGTCACCATGGAGAAATTGGATCGTTTGTATTGGAATTCCGATCCCGATGAAAATGCCCGAAGATACAGCAGTATCTGATGACGACGATGTGGAGTATGATACATCAAGCGGTGTGCGTAGTGATACTGAGGATCAAGATGTTTAATCGGAATTTACTGAAGACACTTAGTCGTGCGAACCAGCAAAGTTAAGTTTGTTTTCGGAAACTCCAAAAACTGTGGTGGAGGCGCTACAATCTGAGGACGCAGAAAACTGGAAAAGAGCCGTGAATGCAGAATATGACTCCCTATGCAGGAATAATTCGTGGTCAATCGTTGGTTAGCCTGAAGGAAGGAATGATATCTGCTGCAGGTGGGTTTTTGCAGTTAAAAAGAAACCCGATGGTTTAATCGAGAAATACAAAGCGCGATTAGTTGCACAAGAATGTTCACAAAAGTTTGATGTCAATTATACGGAAAGTTTTCGCCGGTGGTGCGCCATTCAACCATATGTTTTTTTCTGTAGCAGTAAAATATGAGCTGTTGGTGAATCATGTTGATATAGTTGCACCGTATCTGAACGGTAACTTGGCATATGAGGTGTACATGCGTCAACCCCCTGAGCTCCAAGACATCAGCAACCAAAACAACGTGTGTGAAACCTTTAAATGGCTTAAAATAAGCTGGGCGCTTATGGAACAAGAAGAAATCCTGGGAGATAAGAATTTTAAACGACGGGCAGCTGTGTTTATGTAGTCAAGATGATAGTTTGAGTTTCATCGCATTATATGTGGACGATAAGATGGTTTCGTCATCAACCGAAGCTGAAATGAATAATATTAACAAGCAACTCAATCGACACGTGGAAGTGCATAATCGTGGTGCAATTTCTTTTTACCTTTATGTGGACAGAAAAGAACAATAAAAGAGATATTTGATTATTTACAAGGGTAAAATTAAGAAAGCTCTATGTCAGCGCTCAACAAAAATACTGGAACACTAAATATTTAAACTCACTAATCCCTGCCACGCCTCTCACAGCAGAAGGTTCCGAATTCCAGATACTGATGGTATTAATGAAAGAATATCAAGTTGAATTAGCATAGGCAAATTTAGGTATTATCAATCACCGACTTTTTTATGATTGGCTCTGCTGAAGTTTCTCAAAGAGACAATTGGGTATTCTCGTGATAATCAGCTTGTGTGGAAAAATACAATTTCTGATCCGATAGTAGTTCTCAATACTGCATCCAAGAACAAATAGCTTCCAGGAAGTTATAAGGTCAAATCTACGTAATCCAAATACATATCGTGTGGCATAATTCAACTTGTATTTTATTTAGGGAGTTTGAATCCAACTTACTATATACAAGCCCTGAATAACAAATTATCGGCACAAATAGTAGCTTAACCAACATTCTTCCAGTCACGACAGGTGTAAGCTCTGCAGACACCCGTAACATTTTTTTCGAATAGTACAAAATCGAAGAGCACACCAAAACACGACTAACCTTTTTATCTGTCAAAAACAAACTGACAATCCAAAATGGTTGGTATTGCCAACATATATAACAGACATGTGTACCAACATAAAAAAAAATGCGAACATCGAACATACGTAACTCACGAAAAGATGAAAATAACGGTTATCTTTTGATCACACCTCGTATGCCCACCTTTACTCCCTGCATTCTCATTCTTAAGTAACTATTCATAAGACCAACTGCACTGTCGCAAAACTCATAGTACCGCTTTAATTTTAAACATAGCAAAGACTATGTTTAACGCAATCAAAAGCTTTAGAGAAATCTAGGAGACATAGAAAAGTAACAAGACTTTGCTCATACATTAACCGAATATCATCCATAGCATTAATCATAGCAGTCGCACAACTGTGCCCCGATCTAAAACCAGACTGCAATGGAGAGAAAAGATTGTGTTGATGAAACTAATCCGAAATTTCCGCAGCCATAAGTGATTCGAAACTTTTGATAGAGAAGGTAAAATACTAATAGGTCAAAAATCACCTGACTCAAATGCAGAGGCTTTCTTAGCTACTGGAAAAACGATATCAACCTTCCAAGTACTAGAAAAGCAAGAAGTCGTAAGGCAATAAATAATTATGTCGGTTAACGGACTAAGAATAAATGGTAGTACAATCTTAAGAAACTTAACCGGCAAGCCATCCTCACCAATTGTATTTGACTTAGCCCTCATCAAAGATCTCCCCACATCAGCCTCACAGACACAACAGAACTGAAATGTAGACGTGGCGGAACTATACATTCCAAGAGTAGGCGGAGGAACCGAGCAACATAATCCCGGGGAAGCAAAGGTATCACACATAACACTAGGATCCAACTTCCGAACTGTACTATCAGTACTACGCATCCCAAGTTTCCTCAAATTCCTCCAAAGTAGCTTAGTAGGAAGGGAACTTTTCAACTTGGAATTGTAAAAGTATCAGAGTCACATCGGCGGTCACTGGTTTTGTAATATTTGTATCCGGTGGTTTAGTGGCGTGGCAGTCGAAGAAGCAATTGATGGTACCTTTAAGCACGATGGAAGCTGAATATGTGCCAGCAAGTCAATGCGTCCAAGAAATCGTATTTATGCGCAGCTTGCTCCAAGAAATGGGGTTTGCTGAATACCTAGCTATTCCAACTACGATTTTATGTGACGACCAGAGTGCTCTGTTTTTGGTCAAAAATCCTAATGTACAATCCCGAAACAAACATGTCGACATTAGATTCCGCTATATACGAGACATCTTTCGAGTGCAATTTCAAACTGTGAGTACGCGATTTTATATGATACGGCTTTTCACTGTGTTTAAACTCAATTCGTTCTTTAAACTTCGCGATATAGGCGTAGAAGTGAAATTTATTTAGATACTTTAAAAATATATTACTTTGCAAGAACAGATGAAAAGTGAAGTGTAAAGCTCACAAAGCATTTCAAAAACAATAACACCATAATTAAAATGAGTGACTCTGACACTCATCAACAAGATACAATATTAGATAGAAATGCATATTTCTCATTTATCTCTACTCAATGTAATGGCTGCTCCAATTTACCTGTCGAACTAGCAGAGAACAGAGCCAGATCTTGCTCTCCCGCTCCTCTTAGCGGCACCACTACTAGCGCTTCAATATAGTGGAGCGTTCAATGCGTGACATCCACTATTATGATGGAGGCTTATCCACCAGCTTCAACATCAGGAAGAACCACAGCACAAAGCTCTTGTACTACAACGGTAACTTCGACAACTTCGACGAGTACATTGCTTTATTCTAGCACAACAATTATGTCTACTAAGCCAACAACACCAATTACAACAACAACATCAAACATGCACTAAACTCAAACAGTAGAAATAATAGCAAACATTCCGAGCAGAGTAACCGAAAACGTAACCGCGAGAAGAAGTCGCCAAACAAATTAACGGACCAAAATACCAACAATGTAAAACAGTAACACAAACGACTGAGCGCAACACAAAAACAACACTACAAGAATATTGGCTGAGCAAGCCACTCCCTCCAAATACAACAAACAGGTTCGAACCAAGAATGATAAAATAGAAGATTACGCCATGCGCAGGTCCGTTATTTCTCTCTCGAGAAAAACTTAGTACAGCTGATTGGCTGTGACGTCACGTGGCACTTTAAAATATTTTGTGATATGAAAAATGCTTGCGCAAAGGCAACAATTTATTCATTAAACGGTTTTTAATTAATTTGAATGATATACTCGTATAAGTTATATAAGAGATGCACTTGCGAGTAATTGAGTACAAATTATTTTTGTATTATATTATATAAATAAATAAATAAATATTTTTATATTATATTATTTAATATATAATTATATTTGTAAGCAAAAGAAAGCATTTAATCCAAATACTCGGCGAATTTACATGGAATATTTTGATGAAAAGTTCATAAAGAAGAATTTGCAGGTTGAAATGAGTAAGTAATTTTGTTTAAAAATATATTAATTCAATTTAAAAATATTAATTTTAGGATTTAGAATGAAAACCTGTTTAAAGCCAGGTGCTATTCCATCTTTGGACAAAAATATAGAGCCCATAGCACAAGTTCGCCTGAAGAGGCTGCAAAGGCTCAATAATAAAAAGTGGTCGCTTCACTTTTATAGGAATAAAGTTTAATATTTTATTTATCTATTGTAAATATTAATAAAACTTGTCAAAATTTGTTTAGCTTAAACCATTTTATTTATTAGTACATAAATATGCATGCATATCTGTATGTATAACTATGTATGAACATAAACATATAAATAAAATAACGAAAATTTTAAACTAATTACATACTCGTATGTATGTTTTTGTTCTTCACTTCCCATAATTGTTTTCGATTGACGCACCAAAACACTAAATAACAACATTCACGGCACAAATTTAACCAAAAAAGTACTGAATAAAGCAAAAATTTTAATGCCAATTCAATTAAAATATATTATTTTACATTTATTTATATAAATATTATCAATGAAAAGTGATAAATATTAAAATATTTAATATTAACTGCAAATTATCACATTTCTCACACAAAAATGTATGCATTTTGGCTGTTCTCTAATTTCGTATGTGCCTTGTGACGAAATCCGCAGAGATAGGAAATTTTCGTATCAGCATTGGTGCAATCTTCTATTCTATCATTCTTGGGTTCGAACTACTGGCACTAAATGACAAAACTGCTGAACATTACAACAGTGGGACAAAACAAATTCAACCATACTTAATTACATAACAAAACACACTCAAAATATTAATACACTAACCAAAGCTCTAAATCAGCTACCAAATACCAAATACGAGACGAAATCACTGAATAGAAACGAAATAAAAATACAACCGGCAGAATTTGTACATTATACAAACCGAATAAAATTGGTTAGGCAAAAAGAAACAAAGTAGTACTCATTTAAGCCCAAAGAGCAACGTGGATTTAAAGTAATTTTACGAAATATGCATTACTCAACGGAAAAAGATGATATTATAGCTGAACTGGCAGAATTAGGTCATGCATTACTAAACATTCAAACCAGCAAAAACTAAACAATCACTACCTATATTCTCCCTGATACTTAAACCAAACGATAAAAACAAAGACATATATTAACACATCTTTTACACTGTAAAATAAACTTTGAACCACCTCACCAGAAAATAACTATTACACAATGCACAAATTGCCAAAAATATAGACACACCAAAAACTATTGTACGAAACACCATGTGTGTATCCAAAATGAGCAGGTAACCACACATAATTAAATGCAATGTCGAAAGAGATATGAAACAGGAAATTAATCGCGCTCTATGTATCGAAACAACAAACTATAATGGCTGCATGATTTACAAATTACAACAAATACAAAAATACCCAACACTACGAAAAAAATAAATAACTCCAACTCTGGACCAAAAATCAGCAGAACCATGTGTGAATATACCCACAGTGCAAACAAATAAAATCTACACACCTAGAATGTCATAGATCGTTTCCGGAAGTAAAATAGCTGTTTCTATTTAGAACGCCAATGGACTATCGCGCCACTTAGTAGAACTTAAGACTTTCATATGCGACCATTCAATTGACATTATGCTAATATCTGAAACGCATGCTACTGATAAAACCTATAATAACATACCGAACTATTATATTTATTATACAAATCACCCTGACTATCGAGCACACTGGGGAACAGCAACTATCATTAATAAATCCTTTAAATGTTTAGAGCTAGAAGAATATAAAGATGTTAACCAACATCCAGAAGACCGGCAGATGAAATGCACTAGCAGCGGACAAAATCTGACCAAATAAGAAGAAGTAAGAAGATGTAGACGAAGGGTAATCAGTAAGCCGCAAAATGATAATATGAAATTTCCAACGATGATGTACCGAGATAACTTTTGGTTTGGAAGAAAATGGGAACGAAATTTGTGAGAATTCATTTTTATATGAAAGAGTGGAAGAGCTTCCAACTTCCCATGTGCAAGATGACTACGATTTAGGCTTATGAAACAATGGAGATAGTATCGGCTGAATACAATAGTCTCTATCTGGCAAGTAAGAAACTGATAATACTTGAGTTTAATTGCATAACTGACAAAATGGCATGAAAAACACTAACATGTACGTTGTCCGTATAGAAAATCCAACGTGTTGCCATTATTACATATGTCAGTATGTATACTGTATTATTGTCTAGAAAGAAGAAGAGATAATTTTAGCCAAAACCAGAGGTTACTCCGTAATTTTACCGAGAAACGGCTACAAAAACAATAACAGCCACAACTACCATCGTTCAATTAGCTTCGCAGAATAATCTCCTGGCGCAAAAAATCATTTTAACCAAGAAAATATCGAGCATAACATAGCCATGCTTTATCGCCTAACTTCGTAACAATTTTTCCAATGAGAAAATATCCACTGTCACTGACTCAGCGAATATCGAATATTTATTTTGCCTTCGTCAGAAGCGCATCTAGTCGCACAAGCTTGCATTATCTTTTTACTTACCGGTCCAGAAAGAAGGGAGGGGTATGCGGAGTACATCGAGGGATTTCACTCCGACAACGAAGGTCGTCAACTGGACCAGCAGGTAGCAGAGGGCGCAGTATAATATAAGGTTTTAGGTATAGAATAGAATTGTGTTATTGTTTAGATGTTTGTATATACGCCAATGAGAAAAGAATCAATGAAGCACCAAATTAAAAAGGGGAATATAAAAAAAAAAAAATTGAATGATAGATAGAAATAAGAAAAAAAAACAAAAACAAAAGAAAGAAAACTACAAAAGAAAATAAAAGCTAGAGAAAAAAATATGGAAAAGAAAATTATAAAAAAAGCAACAAAAAAAAAACCGTGATAGAACCCGAATAAGGCGATTTTAAGGAAAAAATAAAACAAATTATATATTTGTACTATAGAGTTAAATAGATGCACATAATTGTTTATAGTGCAAGAAAAATATTGTAGAGATTTTATGGTAGTTAGTTGCACTAACTTATTTTGGAAAGAGGGGAGGGATGCTGTGAGTTAGAATCAAGCTACCTACGCGTAGTTGACTCACAGCACCGGCTCCTATTAAATTCATTTAGAAAGCACATATTTTTAGGGTGCAAGTATTGTAAGTAACTCTAGAATTTTTGTAATAAATATTATGTAAACTTTTAGGGTGTTACAGTTTCGCAGTCGAGTCGACGAAGGGCGTTGGAATTTAGAATGCACCGTCGATATTTGTAGAGTAAAGTAGATCAGTTGGCCTGACCAACTGACACCAATTAACAGGTGCGAAACTGGAACACCAGAAAGGTCAGTTTTTGTATTGTAATTGTGAATTGTAAATAGTATATAAGAATTAGTATTTTAAGAATTTGTTGTTTTAAACCCAAAATAGTGCAGTGCTTATTTAAGAAAGTGATGTAGGTTTACAGGTTCCCGCGCAGGACAAGCCGCGAGAGGACATGCCAGAGGACGTTCTCGAGGACAAGCAGATAAGGACCCCAACATGTTTTGGAGCGAGGGCGTTGGGGAACCTGGTCCAAAGGTACCGCATTGAACTTTGTACCGGGCCAGATCTCACCTACCCTATTGATCGCTACCTTATATAGATCCGCCGAGCGCTGGTCCGGGAAGGATATGGTCTTAATATGTCCTTAATACCCTCCTGTGTCACGGCAGCTGGGTGAAGGACCAGGGTTGAGGGAGATAACCTCAACGAAAATTGGTAACTGTGCCATTTCGACCTGTCTCCAATTGGGAGGAGTAATGTTCCCATCGGCATTGGCAGAGTCGACCACAGCCTATGTGAGGCTCGCTTTCACAATCTCACTAAGCGGTTTCGAGAGCTTAGGCTTAGGGTTAGCCAGCCTTACGCGCTTAGGGATGCTTTGGGTGGATTGGCCCTGGGGGTTGGCTCTGCCTCTTGTGGTTATCGGCTGATTGTGCAGTGGAGGAGGGGACACGCACATCAGCGTGTGCTTTTGCCCACTCAAGCTTGCCCTTGTTGTATTCTGACAGTTGAGAAGGTTCTGTAGCGTTGAGCTTCGTCAAAATACTGTAAACCGTTCTACGCGTCCTGTGCGCCCTTGTACTCGGGTTCACGTTGGTAGGTGCACCTGAAGGAGGAGCGGTACGGGGAGCAGTTTCCATCGACTTGTGAGGCAATATCGAGGCATTTGCTGAAGAGGGTTTAGGCGGAGCGACTGTTGCTGGTTTGTGAGTCAATAACTTAGCAGCCGCTGAAGAGCCTGGGGACAGCGAAGAGCTCTTGGGTGGCTTATTAGCCGAAGCTGTGGTGCTTGTTGAAGGGGCAGTGCTTATGCTGCTTGTCTTCGAACCAAGGGCGGGGGTGTTGCTGGTGGGCATTTACCTAGCCAGGGCTTTGCGCGTCCTTGAGGGGATATGCGCGTAAATTTTGTTTGTGTTTGTGTTTTTATTTTTTGTTTCACCTTGGTGCTACCGTGACAAAAGACAACTAGGTCCAGAAAATTACAGCTACCAGCCCAGGGCATTCAGAATAAAGACATTAGTCCAGAGAGAAGTCCGGGGTCGAAGGATGTGGGTCGTGGCAATTGGTGCTACTGAACTACCGTGCAAGAAAACAGCAGCACCTGGGGGAGTGTAGACCATTTAGCGTAACCCAGGGTGCACCGCGTGGAGACGATCTACATTACATTCCCATCTCCATCAAACAACGGTAGGATATTGCCCTCAACAGAATAGCATAGGTGGAAAAGTAAACAGAATACTTGTTGAAATGGGAAGATGTTTAGTACAAAGTTCTGGTTTATCATACTTTTTGTGGGCGGAAGCCGTAGGAACCGCTACATACTTGCGAAATCGATCTCCAACAAAGATGTTAATGGATGTGACGAACGACGGTTTTGTAGAAATCCATCATATCGCATTTGCGTATATTTGGATGTGACGTAGTTATGCTAAACAAAAATAAAAAGAGCATCTATTTTTTTCCACAGGTATCTAAATTCAAACTGGTTGGCTATGAAACAACAACAAAAGGCTATAGACTGTATGATCCCGTGAAACGCCAATTTTTGAAGGCAAGAGATGTAAAGTTTTTTGAAAATTCGTCTGATAAGGTAAAAGATCATGGCGTCACCATGGAGAAATTGGATCGTTTGTATTGGAATTCCGATCCCGATGAAAATGCCCGAAGATACAGCAGTATCTGATGACGACGATGTGGAGTATGATACATCAAGCGGTGTGCGTAGTGATACTGAGGATCAAGATGTTTAATCGGAATTTACTGAAGACACTTAGTCGTGCGAACCAGCAAAGTTAAGTTTGTTTTCGGAAACTCCAAAAACTGTGGTGGAGGCGCTACAATCTGAGGACGCAGAAAACTGGAAAAGAGCCGTGAATGCAGAATATGACTCCCTATGCAGGAATAATTCGTGGTCAATCGTTGGTTAGCCTGAAGGAAGGAATGATATCTGCTGCAGGTGGGTTTTTGCAGTTAAAAAGAAACCCGATGGTTTAATCGAGAAATACAAAGCGCGATTAGTTGCACAAGAATGTTCACAAAAGTTTGATGTCAATTATACGGAAAGTTTTCGCCGGTGGTGCGCCATTCAACCATATGTTTTTTTCTGTAGCAGTAAAATATGAGCTGTTGGTGAATCATGTTGATATAGTTGCACCGTATCTGAACGGTAACTTGGCATATGAGGTGTACATGCGTCAACCCCCTGAGCTCCAAGACATCAGCAACCAAAACAACGTGTGTGAAACCTTTAAATGGCTTAAAATAAGCTGGGCGCTTATGGAACAAGAAGAAATCCTGGGAGATAAGAATTTTAAACGACGGGCAGCTGTGTTTATGTAGTCAAGATGATAGTTTGAGTTTCATCGCATTATATGTGGACGATAAGATGGTTTCGTCATCAACCGAAGCTGAAATGAATAATATTAACAAGCAACTCAATCGACACGTGGAAGTGCATAATCGTGGTGCAATTTCTTTTTACCTTTATGTGGACAGAAAAGAACAATAAAAGAGATATTTGATTATTTACAAGGGTAAAATTAAGAAAGCTCTATGTCAGCGCTCAACAAAAATACTGGAACACTAAATATTTAAACTCACTAATCCCTGCCACGCCTCTCACAGCAGAAGGTTCCGAATTCCAGATACTGATGGTATTAATGAAAGAATATCAAGTTGAATTAGCATAGGCAAATTTAGGTATTATCAATCACCGACTTTTTTATGATTGGCTCTGCTGAAGTTTCTCAAAGAGACAATTGGGTATTCTCGTGATAATCAGCTTGTGTGGAAAAATACAATTTCTGATCCGATAGTAGTTCTCAATACTGCATCCAAGAACAAATAGCTTCCAGGAAGTTATAAGGTCAAATCTACGTAATCCAAATACATATCGTGTGGCATAATTCAACTTGTATTTTATTTAGGGAGTTTGAATCCAACTTACTATATACAAGCCCTGAATAACAAATTATCGGCACAAATAGTAGCTTAACCAACATTCTTCCAGTCACGACAGGTGTAAGCTCTGCAGACACCCGTAACATTTTTTTCGAATAGTACAAAATCGAAGAGCACACCAAAACACGACTAACCTTTTTATCTGTCAAAAACAAACTGACAATCCAAAATGGTTGGTATTGCCAACATATATAACAGACATGTGTACCAACATAAAAAAAAATGCGAACATCGAACATACGTAACTCACGAAAAGATGAAAATAACGGTTATCTTTTGATCACACCTCGTATGCCCACCTTTACTCCCTGCATTCTCAGTCTTAAGTAACTATTCATAAGACCAACTGCACTGTCGCAAAACTCATAGTACCGCTTTAATTTTAAACATAGCAAAGACTATGTTTAACGCAATCAAAAGCTTTAGAGAAATCTAGGAGACATAGAAAAGTAACAAGACTTTGCTCATACATTAACCGAATATCATCCATAGCATTAATCATAGCAGTCGCACAACTGTGCCCCGATCTAAAACCAGACTGCAATGGAGAGAAAAGATTGTGTTGATGAAACTAATCCGAAATTTCCGCAGCCATAAGTGATTCGAAACTTTTGATAGAGAAGGTAAAATACTAATAGGTCAAAAATCACCTGACTCAAATGCAGAGGCTTTCTTAGCTACTGGAAAAACGATATCAACCTTCCAAGTACTAGAAAAGCAAGAAGTCGTAAGGCAATAAATAATTATGTCGGTTAACGGACTAAGAATAAATGGTAGTACAATCTTAAGAAACTTAACCGGCAAGCCATCCTCACCAATTGTATTTGACTTAGCCCTCATCAAAGATCTCCCCACATCAGCCTCACAGACACAACAGAACTGAAATGTAGACGTGGCGGAACTATACATTCCAAGAGTAGGCGGAGGAACCGAGCAACATAATCCCGGGGAAGCAAAGGTATCACACATAACACTAGGATCCAACTTCCGAACTGTACTATCAGTACTACGCATCCCAAGTTTCCTCAAATTCCTCCAAAGTAGCTTAGTAGGAAGGGAACTTTTCAACTTGGAATTGTAAAAGTATCAGAGTCACATCGGCGGTCACTGGTTTTGTAATATTTGTATCCGGTGGTTTAGTGGCGTGGCAGTCGAAGAAGCAATTGATGGTACCTTTAAGCACGATGGAAGCTGAATATGTGCCAGCAAGTCAATGCGTCCAAGAAATCGTATTTATGCGCAGCTTGCTCCAAGAAATGGGGTTTGCTGAATACCTAGCTATTCCAACTACGATTTTATGTGACGACCAGAGTGCTCTGTTTTTGGTCAAAAATCCTAATGTACAATCCCGAAACAAACATGTCGACATTAGATTCCGCTATATACGAGACATCTTTCGAGTGCAATTTCAAACTGTGAGTACGCGATTTTATATGATACGGCTTTTCACTGTGTTTAAACTCAATTCGTTCTTTAAACTTCGCGATATAGGCGTAGAAGTGAAATTTATTTAGATACTTTAAAAATATATTACTTTGCAAGAACAGATGAAAAGTGAAGTGTAAAGCTCACAAAGCATTTCAAAAACAATAACACCATAATTAAAATGAGTGACTCTGACACTCATCAACAAGATACAATATTAGATAGAAATGCATATTTCTCATTTATCTCTACTCAATGTAATGGCTGCTCCAATTTACCTGTCGAACTAGCAGAGAACAGAGCCAGATCTTGCTCTCCCGCTCCTCTTAGCGGCACCACTACTAGCGCTTCAATATAGTGGAGCGTTCAATGCGTGACATCCACTATTATGATGGAGGCTTATCCACCAGCTTCAACATCAGGAAGAACCACAGCACAAAGCTCTTGTACTACAACGGTAACTTTGACAACTTCGACGAGTACATTGCTTTATTCTAGCACAACAATTATGTCTACTAAGCCAACAACACCAATTACAACAACAACATCAAACATGCACTAAACTCAAACAGTAGAAATAATAGCAAACATTCCGAGCAGAGTAACCGAAAACGTAACCGCGAGAAGAAGTCGCCAAACAAATTAACGGACCAAAATACCAACAATGTAAAACAGTAACACAAACGACTGAGCGCAACACAAAAACAACACTACAAGAATATTGGCTGAGCAAGCCACTCCCTCCAAATACAACAAACAGGTTCGAACCAAGAATGATAAAATAGAAGATTACGCCATGCGCAGGTCCGTTATTTCTCTCTCGAGAAAAACTTAGTACAGCTGATTGGCTGTGACGTCACGTGGCACTTTAAAATATTTTGTGATATGAAAAATGCTTGCGCAAAGGCAACAATTTATTCATTAAACGGTTTTTAATTAATTTGAATGATATACTCGTATAAGTTATATAAGAGATGCACTTGCGAGTAATTGAGTACAAATTATTTTTGTATTATATTATATAAATAAATAAATAAATATTTTTATATTATATTATTTAATATATAATTATATTTGTAAGCAAAAGAAAGCATTTAATCCAAATACTCGGCGAATTTACATGGAATATTTTGATGAAAAGTTCATAAAGAAGAATTTGCAGGTTGAAATGAGTAAGTAATTTTGTTTAAAAATATATTAATTCAATTTAAAAATATTAATTTTAGGATTTAGAATGAAAACCTGTTTAAAGCCAGGTGCTATTCCATCTTTGGACAAAAATATAGAGCCCATAGCACAAGTTCGCCTGAAGAGGCTGCAAAGGCTCAATAATAAAAAGTGGTCGCTTCACTTTTATAGGAATAAAGTTTAATATTTTATTTATCTATTGTAAATATTAATAAAACTTGTCAAAATTTGTTTAGCTTAAACCATTTTATTTATTAGTACATAAATATGCATGCATATCTGTATGTATAACTATGTATGAACATAAACATATAAATAAAATAACGAAAATTTTAAACTAATTACATACTCGTATGTATGTTTTTGTTCTTCACTTCCCATAATTGTTTTCGATTGACGCACCAAAACACTAAATAACAACATTCACGGCACAAATTTAACCAAAAAAGTACTGAATAAAGCAAAAATTTTAATGCCAATTCAATTAAAATATATTATTTTACATTTATTTATATAAATATTATCAATGAAAAGTGATAAATATTAAAATATTTAATATTAACTGCAAATTATCACATTTCTCACACAAAAATGTATGCATTTTGGCTGTTCTCTAATTTCGTATGTGCCTTGTGACGAAATCCGCAGAGATAGGAAATTTTCGTATCAGCATTGGTGCAA
This sequence comes from Clusia tigrina, assembly GCA_920105625.2. Lineage (NCBI taxonomy): Eukaryota > Metazoa > Arthropoda > Insecta > Diptera > Clusiidae > Clusia > Clusia tigrina. Next base: position 114,128,895 of record OV050031.1, on the reverse strand, counting down.
TCTTCTATTCTATCATTCTTGGGTTCGAACTACTGGCACTAAATGACAAAACTGCTGAACATTACAACAGTGGGACAAAACAAATTCAACCATACTTAATTACATAACAAAACACACTCAAAATATTAATACACTAACCAAAGCTCTAAATCAGCTACCAAATACCAAATACGAGACGAAATCACTGAATAGAAACGAAATAAAAATACAACCGGCAGAATTTGTACATTATACAAACCGAATAAAATTGGTTAGGCAAAAAGAAACAAAGTAGTACTCATTTAAGCCCAAAGAGCAACGTGGATTTAAAGTAATTTTACGAAATATGCATTACTCAACGGAAAAAGATGATATTATAGCTGAACTGGCAGAATTAGGTCATGCATTACTAAACATTCAAACCAGCAAAAACTAAACAATCACTACCTATATTCTCCCTGATACTTAAACCAAACGATAAAAACAAAGACATATATTAACACATCTTTTACACTGTAAAATAAACTTTGAACCACCTCACCAGAAAATAACTATTACACAATGCACAAATTGCCAAAAATATAGACACACCAAAAACTATTGTACGAAACACCATGTGTGTATCCAAAATGAGCAGGTAACCACACATAATTAAATGCAATGTCGAAAGAGATATGAAACAGGAAATTAATCGCGCTCTATGTATCGAAACAACAAACTATAATGGCTGCATGATTTACAAATTACAACAAATACAAAAATACCCAACACTACGAAAAAAATAAATAACTCCAACTCTGGACCAAAAATCAGCAGAACCATGTGTGAATATACCCACAGTGCAAACAAATAAAATCTACACACCTAGAATGTCATAGATCGTTTCCGGAAGTAAAATAGCTGTTTCTATTTAGAACGCCAATGGACTATCGCGCCACTTAGTAGAACTTAAGACTTTCATATGCGACCATTCAATTGACATTATGCTAATATCTGAAACGCATGCTACTGATAAAACCTATAATAACATACCGAACTATTATATTTATTATACAAATCACCCTGACTATCGAGCACACTGGGGAACAGCAACTATCATTAATAAATCCTTTAAATGTTTAGAGCTAGAAGAATATAAAACACATCCAATTCAAGCAACCTCTATAGAGATAAGTGATTTGAGAGGACCTATTACCGTATCAGCTTTTTACTGTCCACCCAAACATAATTACACAAAGGCTCAATACATGGACTATTTAAAATCATTAGGAAGCCGTTATAAAATCATAGTCGCTTGATTAGTACGGGTGAACCAACTGGCCATTACTGGCCAGCAGACATCAAAAAATTACCTGACTTAATTGACTTCTGCGTTACAAAAAAAATATTGCACGAACACTTAGCAATAAAAACATGTTTAGATTTGTCATCAGTAAAAGCTAAATTCAATAAAGCGGCAAAGGAACTGAAGGCAACGATAAAACAATAGAAAATTATCTAAACATTTCAGGGACAATGGCCGCTACAAATTATTCCCTTTGGATGGCAACTAACAAACAAAACTGTTCAATAATACATAAACCACCCATAAAAACAGAAAATAATACCTGGGCAAAAACGAACAATCAGAAAGCAACTACTCTCTCAAAACACTTCGCAAAACTTTTCATTAACGACATGGACACTAAAAATAAGCAATTTAACCACCTACACATTGTCCGCTTAAAAAACCAAAATGATGACTGTTGTGCTCATGACACAAAAAAGTAGCGGCTTGCAACACTGGTCCTGTGTGTAACACGTCATTCAAGCTGACCGTGTTGGAAGTCGCCTGTGAGGCATTGAACACCACGCGAAGTTTGGTGGTTGTACTCTCTGGCTTAATTACTACATGATGCGGCAAGTAATAATGAAGCACAGGTGTTACTGACGGCGGTGGAACCATGCGCATGTGATCTAACGTCAAGTATTCGAGTACCACCGCGTCGTATTGTCGCTTATCGGCCGGGCTCTTTACCAGCAGGGACTCATTGCGCTCAAATTGCCAAAGGGCAATATAGCGCGATGCTCCTAGAGACTTCTCCGGAACAAACCCTTGTTTGAACGGCAGAGAGAGTATGTATCGCCCCGTAGCATCCCGACGAGTAGTCTGGGAGTACAAATTAAGGCAGTCTTGATCAGTCTGGGAAAGCTTTCGATCTTGCGGAGGCTGTTCCATTTCCCAGAACTGTCGTAGAAGGTGGTCGAGGGAAGCAGTTTCAGACACTTGCACGCGAGTTGTGATAGTGGATATCCGGTTATGCGGCAGAGGCACTTTAAGGATCCAGCCGAATACCGTTTCTTGGGCAATTAGTGACCCCACCAGGTTGCGCCGCAACCCATCAAGCAAGACCTGAGGGTAAAGATCCCCTCCGATTAACAAATCGCCTTGGGTAGAGTGTGTAGTGCTTGAATCGGCTAACCTGAAAAGTCTCAGTTTGTGTTGTTCTCCTTTACTCAATAGGAGTGGCTGCAGTTCACCTGTCAGGGTCACAGTGGCATCGTACCGCGACCCGAGGCTGATGTGACATGCTTTGGTAACGGTACCAGCAAGGGTATTGCTGACCCCCGATACCTGGGCATGGATTGAGTGCGCCGGCGGCTTAAGACGCCGAAACAAAGGACCCCTCAGAACCAAAGTCTATCAGAGTCCGGTCTGTGTACCATACTCCTTGATGTTTTATTGTGACTAAGGCCGTACCCAAGATATCACGATTTGAGAGGCGGCCACTTGGATGACTTGGACTTGGCCCAGCCCTATCTGCCGGACGCAATACCTGCGCAGTGTGGTAAGAAAGCTTGGGTACGGGTGGAGGGACCATGGAGGAGCGTCCATTTGAATTGGAGCGTAGCAGCCGCGTATTGTTAATGAATAGTGCTGTAAACATGTCACGAAACGTTGGCCATGCACTATAACTCCCTTCAAAGGGAGGGTTATCACAAGGGGGTACGTGGATGCTGTGCGCCAATGATAAAAATGGCTCCCCTCTAGTAGGAACTGGAGTTGCCTGTTCGAAACGTTGTCTCAATTCCGCGATCAAAATACGACCCCGCTTAAAAGTATCAAAGCTTGACTCGAACCGCTGTCCGATTGACTCCAACAGTGAATCACCGACAACATGGCACCCCAGGTACCAGGCGGAAGCCATCTGAAGATTAGGATTCGGAGTGAACAATGTCCATAGCTGAAATTAAAACACAAATCTCGGAAACGTAAAACAAAAAGACACCGTGATACGACCTAATACACGGGAAAATAATAAAAGAACTAACTGACTCTATAATAATATATATTGGAAATATATTTAATGCTAAATTTAGACCATCAGGTATTATAAATTGCCGCATGAGGAAACAACACAAAACACAATTTTGACTTTATACTGTTCGGACGTGTTTTTTTTGTGCACTCCGTGTTGGATTTACATATTTCTGAAATATTATTTTGTAATATTAATATTAACAAGCGACATAGTTAATTGTATTAAAACAATCGGGAGACATTTCCAACAACAGCTCGTTTAATAAGTTAAATTCATATTCATAGTGTAGACATTTCTACTAAAATATCAGTAACGCCAGACCGCCACAAAATTTACTTCCGCGAGCGTAGTTCCAATTGAACATCGCAAATATTATAGGCACAAACAATTTTCGCATTGTGCGTCTTAGAAAAAGTAGTATTGAGGAGACAAAAATCCAGCCATATAGTGAAAAGCATTATCGTGATATTATAAATTTTTGAACGGGAAACAACAAAAATTATTATACCTATCGGCTAAAGAGCTCAAAAGGCCTTGTTATCGAAGCAGGAGCAAGGGTTCCCTGTAAAGGTTGCGATTAATATTGTGCATAGAAATAAGGTACCACAACCTATATTTAAAGTTCAACTGCTCCCCAACTCAACCCAGCTTAAAAACAACGAGACGAACTCAATATATAACCTAAGGTATCTTTTACACCGCAGAATTGCGGTTGAAGAACCGCACAAACGTAGCGGCACAATACAATGTATGAATTGTCAACAATTCGGCCACTGTAAATCTTACTGCACTCCGCGCAGTATTTGTGTAGATTGCGATGGTCTCCAACCCACAATTAGTTGCACCTTAGCTAAAGGTGACACATCCGCAAAGAAAACTAGTAACAGTGGTGGTAGCCATACGGCTAATTACAGAGGTTGATTTGTATATAAAGATTTAAAATCAAAACTGTCGCAGGGTATACAATTAAAACGTAACTTATCATATTTATATTCAGCCTGCCAGCACAAATCCTCAGATAGGTGACCCTATTATTCTAAAACCTAATGCTGGTCAAGCAACCCACGCAAGTGTTCTGCCACAGACAACGTAGTCATATAGATTTCCAAATGCTTTGAAAATAAGTGTTCCAAAATTTGTCGACTAATGTTAGCTTTTGTCGACTTATCGCACAAACACATATGAGCGCCAGAGAAGAAGAGAAACGTGAGAGTGTGCAAAATACACACCAATATGGTAAATCAAGAGAGCAAAAACTTTGGGCTCTGGCAAAAGCTTTGCAGCCATCACCCGATGTTCGTTTTTCACTTCGGTACGCTAAATGTACATGAGGACTTTCGAACAAGCAAGCACGACAAAATTGGGTGTTTGAGCTTTTTCCGATCGTATTAAAAATTTAAAACCGTGAAAAATATGACCACGTTGTCTGTGGTTCTGCAGAGCAACGCACGGCAAGTTAACAATAACAATGCATCTAATAGTAGAAGCCATGATTCTAAATCTTACTCAGTGTATGGACTGTACACTGCAAAATATGCTGCAAGATTTGACCATAGCTCAAAATCAGATGATCCAAACTCTTGTAAATAAAAAAAAAGTGTGTTAAAAATATGTTAACCAGCATAAACTATCCTTAACAAGTTTCTGCATGACCTCGAAATTGATGTTATGCTTTTGTCCGAAACACATCTCTCAGACAAATACAACTCTCATCTTCCAAAGACCTGATGCTTTCAGCTATGTACTGCCCACCCCGTTTTACTGTAACAGAAACTCAATTTAAATAACTTTTTGACTGCCTTGGTGATAGATTTCTAGCTGGCGGTGAATATAATGCGAAACATAAACACCGGGACTCTCGCCTAATTAATCCAAAAGGCCGACAACTGTACGCAATATCTAACAGACATAGTAAACACGATTTTGTCTCACCAGGACAGACCACTTATTGGCCAACAGACCCAAAAAAATTCCTGATCTTATTGATTTTGCTATTTCTAAAAATGAGATAGACCTTTAGTATCAGATGAAACCTGTGTCGAACTGCCCTCTGATCACTTGCCTGTAATAATCAACCTTTATGAACAGCCAGAATATACAAGTCCACTGTTTCGCTTAGGGACCAACCAAACCGATAGGTTAAAATACAAAAAGTATATTAGTAGTCATATCTCAACAAGAGTTGAGGTAAAGCATGCAGATGATATATATAATAATATTCATATTTTTAACTCCATGCTAGCAACTGCAGCCGTATTGGCCACGCCAAAATTACTTCTAAAATGTGCAAGTATGCCTGTACAAATAGCCAAATTGAAAAACTTGTAACACAGAAACGACGGCTGCGCCGAGAATGGCAAACCCATCGCTCACCCATCTCTAATCACAATCTTAAAGTAACCGAAAGGGCTCTTAAAGATGCTCTCACAAAGGAAGAGGATAAAAACCTAAAAGACTACCTGAAGAAGGTAACCTCAAATTCTAACGAAAGGTATTCCATTTGGAAGGCATCGAAAAACTTTAATCCTCCAATGGAAGGTGTAAAACTCTAAGAAACCCGCAGGGTACGTGGGCTCAAAGCGATAAAGAAAAAGCACTCTGCTTTGCACGACTTCTATGAAACGTGTTCCAGCCGAATATGGCTGGAAACTCCTTTGCATTGCCTGCCTTTCCTTGCAGTACTGAGATTGCTCAGCCTATTCAAATTTTCCTCCCTGAAATAGCTAAACATATTCAACAACTGAATCCAAAACAATCACCTGGATTCGATAATATTACCCCGAAAATGCTAAAACGGTTACCAGATTCTGCATCTGAATTTCTCTGTAAGCTTTTTAACGCAATTTTGGACATCGGTTACTATACGAATGCATGGAAGAAGTCTCAGATATGTATGATATCTAAACCTGGAAAAGACGCAATACTGCCGTCATCATATAGACCTATCAACCTGTTGCGTTGCCTTTCCCAATTGTTTGAGAAAATACTACTAAATAAACTATCTCCTTTCCATCATAAACACAGCGTAATACCGTAGCACCAATTCATTTTTCGAGAAAAGCACATCACTATTGAGCAATTGAATCGAATTACAAATGAAATAAGAAAAGCATTTGGACTTGGGAAGTTTTGCTCTGCAATATTCCTTGACGTGGCTCAAGCATTTGATAAGGTATGGAATCAAGGACTGATGTTCAAATTCACATATGATACCCCTTTAAGTGAAAGCACGCTAATTTCAACATTTGCGGATGATACCGCCATACTTAATTGCAATAAATGTTTGATAAAGGCGTCGAGGGCAATACAAGAGCACTTATTTAGGGTAGAAGAATATCTACGAATGTGACGTATAAAGGTCAATGAGCAAAAAAGCAACCACGTAACATTCTCTTTAAAGCCTGGTATGTGTCCAGCTATTCGGCTCAATAATATCGAGATTCCGCTAGCTAATGAAGTCACTTATCTCGGCATTCATTTAGATAGGCGCTTAACTTGGCCTACGAATATTTCAGCTAAAATGTTACATATGAAGTTGAAGGTCTCCAATCTGCATTGGCTAATTGGTTATAAATCTACCTTAAGTCTGGAATATAAAATCCTCCTACATAATTCAGTTATTAAACCGATATGGTTGTACTGGATTTAACTGTAGGGTAATGCATCCGCTTCTAACATTGCCATAATTCAAAGGTTTCAATCAAAGATTAATAACAGGTGCTCCATGGTACACGCGTAATGATAATATTCACAAAGACGTGAAAATACCAACAATTTTTACAGAAATAAAGTCTAGAAAGAAGAAATACATTGCAAAACTGGAAAATCACCCTAATCCACTATCTAAATCTCTTGCCAATCCCGCTTGCAGAGAAGTGACTTTCCGGCCTTTTAAAGAGCGAAGCAGAGCCGAAATTTTGATGGCCAAATTCAATTTGGATTAAAATTATTTTTTAGCTACTAGTTTTGAGATTTGATGTACTTAATGTTAGGCTTAATTTAAGCAGATTCAATAACAAACTCTTGTAATAAGAAAATAAAAAAATATTTAGACTAAATCATTTTCCATTTTTGTGGAAGGTAGCTGAAATAATAGCATACCCAAAACCAAACAAAGACGCAACAAGTACCAGCTCTTATCGCCCCATCAGCCTTTTTCCAATTCTTTCAAAGGTATTTGAGAAAATACTATGTGATAGAATTGAACCTATCTTGACACCAGAAAAAAAGTTATTCCAAGCCACCATCAGCCTCTTTCCAATTCTTTCGAAGGTATTTGAGAAAATAATATGTGATAGAATTGAACCTATCTTGACACAACAAAAAAAGTTATTCCAAGCCACCATCAGCCTCTTTCCAATTCATTCGAAGGTATTTGAGAAAATAATATGTGATAGAATTGAACCTATCTTGACACAACAAAAAGTTATTAGAAGCCACCAGGTCGGATTTAGAAGGCATAATTCTAGTCAAGTGCATCAAGCAACAGTCACGTTCACATAAAATACGACGATGAATGTTCAGATATATTACAAATGACAGCGGGAGTACCCCAAGTGTAGTGTACCTCACTAGTGTACACTGACGACCACACATCGTCACAAGCACCATAGTAATTCGCCTATGCAAACGAACTGACAATTGCGCAACGCATGCACTTGCACTCAATTCCCAAATACGCCAGATACGCACATTTGGTGGTGCATTGACATGCGCTGCCTAAATTGCAGCGTCGTATGCATATTGGACAGTGCAGTTACTTTGCCATGCACTTGCACTCAAATTCAATAATATAAACAAAGACGATGATTCGTCAATGAATAATATCGTTAATCCGATATTTGAGATTAATTTTGGGAATATGATTTGTAACTAGTAGAAATAAGATAGGAATATTTTATGTTAGATAGAATGAGATAACAATATATTTTAAATGATATAAAAGAGCCAGCGAGCCACTAAATAAACCAGAGTTAATCTGAACATCTAAACAAGCAATACTGCATTAGACTTCTTATTTTCCTCTCGGTGCTCTTGACCTAGTTTGGTCAAGAACAGCACCAAACATTAGCGTAACCAACGGCAAACTCTGCCGGTTACAAAGTCTGCTGAAGGCGACATTCCGCTTTGCGCTAGGTATATTTCCATACCACAGCATTCTTTTGCATTCATACACTGTATGGAATCTGCAATCGACGCATAAGCCGAGTACAGTACTAGGACCACTTCTATATTTAATACATACTGCAAACATGCCAACCCCCACAGCACAAGGAAGCATGATAGTAACATTTACAGATGATACTCTACTCCTAGCTTCAAACTACGCCGAAAAAATCGCGAAAGATACGCTGCAAAGAATTATTAATAATGCTGGTTCAAAAAATGGGGTATAGAGATAAACAAAGAGAAATCTGTGCAAGTTGTATATACTGACAAGAATTCCGAGAAACATCCTCTAACAATTAACGACAAAATAATTAAAATTCAACCCAGCGCAAAATACCTTGGCATTATAATCAACAACATATAAAACGTAAACAATATGAAATAAGAAACAAATTCAGACAATTAAGTTGGCTACTAGGTAGAAGTTCCAAATTATCATAACATAATGAGCAAAAAATATATAACACAATACTCATACCAATATGGAAATACGGGATAGAATGAAGACACAATGACTTGAGACGGTGGAGGAAATCATAGTAAAAATGTAGCAGAAAATACTCGGAGCGTCTAAAGACCCATCATATGCGACAACTATCGGTAATGGAAAATTGCCCACATAGAAGACTAAAGCGAATCGCAAACACCGAACTTCCGCATATGTTCTAACATTGGTTTTTGATGTTTTGTTTTTCATGTATATTAAAACTTCTTTATTTTTTTAAACAATACAATATTGATTGTAACAACTCATATAGAGACTAACAATAAGTAAATACATACCAAAAGTAGCCAACAATGTATCACTGCTCCTTACCACTGTATGGAGAAGATATTAGTGACCACTTATTATTTTAGAAAAACAAAAAAAAAAGAATAAAACTAATTAGAGAAATTAGTAATGATGGCTTATTTAATAATAGTTTACAATGGTGATAAGTCTGCTCTCTTCAACCTGGTCGTGGGCTTGTTTGTAGTAATTTCCTAGCTAGTATATTGGGGTGGTTCGATAGTTTTAGTTGGTACCTCTTTTTGACATCTAAATGCCTCTGACCTATTGCGGCCACACCTAGATCTCGGTGAATGTTTAGGATTTTCATGAACCACGGTTCACCAGTGATCATGCGTTGTATTTTAGACTGGATCGTTTGCAAAAGCTCGGTGTTTGATGTTTTTGCGTCTCCCCACAGCTGAGTTCCATATGTCCAGATGGGTACTATTATGGCTTTGTATAAGAGTACTTTGTAGTCAAGGCATAGTTTTGAATTTGAATTTAAAAGCCAGCTAAGACTTGCAGGTTTTAGTTTGATATGCGCTCTTTTCTTTTCTATGTGTGTTATCCAGGTAAGGCGTCTGTCGAGGTGGATACTTAAATATTTCACTTCTGTCTCCTGTGGGATAGTTTTGCTGTTAAGTATGATTGGAGGACCCGTGTGTTTGTTGAGTGTAAATGTTATGGGTGTGCTGTTTTGTTCATTTACAGCGATGCGCCAGTTCCAAAGCCAACTTTCAACCACGTGTAGATGTTCGTTGAGATCACGCGATGCTATTTGACAGTGCTTGTGGTAAGATAAAATCTCAGTGTCATCGGCAAAAGTTGCGGTGAGAAGGTATTTGTTTGTTGGTAAATCTGAGGTGTATAGTGTGTACAATATCGGTCCAAGAACACTTCCTTGAGGTACTCCAGCCAATATATCCAGTTCTGGTGAAAGGTAATATTCACATTTGACTTGATATCGCATACTCTTTAAGTATGATTCTACTACACTATGGTTATTTGAGGGCAGAAGTTTTCTTATTTTATAGACGCTCGTGCCACACTTTGTCAAAGGCTTGTGCGACATCGAGGAACACTGAAGAGCAGTATTGTTTCTCCTCGAATATCTTTCTGATTTGGTACACTAGTCGGTGTACTTGTTCAATAGTGCCATGCTCTTTTCGAAGCCAAATGGTGGTTAGGTATTACTTTTTTCTGTACCAGATATGGGGTTAATTTTGATAGCAATAATTTTTCGAATAGTTTCGAGACGACGGATAACAGGCTTATTGGTCTGTATGACGAGACTTGCGTTGGAGTTTTCCCAGGTTTGGGAATCATTAAGACTACATTTATCAGGAAGGTGACTGCAAATATATTTACGGAATTTTAACCAATTTGTTTTACCTGTTACTAATCGAAAAGTTTGGTATGTGTCTTCTGGGTATTTCCTTAGGTGCATTATAACTGGGGAATGATCTGAACTCTGCTCAAAGCATGATTCTGTAGACAGAAGTTTTTGGTGGAGTCCTTTCGTTATTGCAAAATCTAGTAAGTCCGGCATCTTACGTTGATCCGTAGGCCAGTAAGTGGGTTTACCAGATGACACATAGTCAGTTTTGTTACGCCGATTCGTCAAGGCGTAGTATAACTGTTTACCCTTGGGATTTTTAAGGCGTGAACCCCAATGCATATGCTTAGCGTTGTAATCACCGGCTGCTATAAATGTTTCTCGCAACGACATGAACAAAATTTCAAACTGAGCTGTTGTGACAGTGTGTCTAGGTGGGCAATAAACAGATGATACCGTTAAGTTGGCGTCCCAACATTGCAGGCAGATGGAGGTAGCTTGGAGATATTCCTTGTCGTAGTTTTATAGTCAGTAGTATTTTATGCAGTCTTTTATGAGTATACCTGTCCCACCGCGAACTTTGCCATCCGGATCCAACGTTGTGTAGAACTTATAACCTTTTATTTTAAAATTGTGATTCAGAGTAAGGTGAGTTTCAGAAATGAGTCATATTAAAATGTCTATTTCGCTGTTAATAAGGAAATTTTGCACTTTAAGTTGGTGCTGGCTAATACCGTTCGCGTTCCAATGACAAATTTTTAGTGTATTCATTTGTTTGCAAGTATGGATTTCAAAAGTTGATTTTGATTATTTATTAGTTCTTGCATCATTGATTGCATTGAGGACATGAACTGTGTCATACATTTCGTTAAGGTTAAGAGCACTGCCTCTAGATTTTGCGATTGTTTATGGTATTTGAATTTTCAGCTAAATTTGATTTCAGTGCATTAGAGTAACTCATGACAGGTGGATCATGTTTGTCGCTGAAAGTAGTGGGGATTGGGTGTAGAGGCGCTACGTAAGTAGATTCGCGTCGACCTCTATCCTTCTGTTGGCGCATTTTATTTTTCAGCTCAGCATACACTGGACAACCTCTATAGTTTGCTGTATGACTTCCGCCGCAATTATTACTTTTTTTGTAAGAACATTTTCATTTTTTTTATCGACCGTACAGGCGGAGGATGGGTGGACGTCACCACAGCCATCGCAAATGGGGCGTGGGGTGCAATATGATTTGGTATGAACAAACTCCTGGCCGTTTGTGTATTTTACAGGGCTGTTGCGTTTGTGGGGTTCTTCAAGTGAAATTTGGCGGTGCATAAGGTATCGCATATTATAGATTGGATGGACTTCGTTTTTTTTGCAGCTTTCTTGATTCTCGTTCAAGCTCCACTCGGAACACTGGTTTTGGGATATTATTCTTATTTTTTATGTTAAATATGGATTTTGGGTTGAAACCGGCTTCGATCAGTGCATCTTTCATCTCAGATTGGTCGACATCTGAATCTACTCCTTTTATTACGACAATCGACCTTTACTGCTTTTCAGTTGGTAAGTATAATAGTTTTTTTACTACTGTCAATTTTTGTCAGTATAGATCTCAATTTTTGTTTCGTGTAAGTCTCCCTTCTTTAATGCAACTATATGGAAGTTCTTTTGCTCTACCAAGCTAGATAGTCTAGAGACCAGCATATTAGAGCTGCGTTCGCGCAGATAAATTGAAGGGAGGTTTGACTTCTTTAAGTATTTCTGTACCTTAATTTTTTGGGACTTTTACTTTTCTTTCGCTTAATGTTTATTCAGCGATCCATGCCAGTCTGTATTGCCGAACTATTCTGTTTTGCAGTTGGTTTAATGTTGTTGGTTAATGCTTTGTTGGTGGCTGTAGCGGCTAATGTGTTTGCTGTGAAGAGACCAGATAGTGAATTAGCGCATCGGCGCTGAATATCATCAGTTTTTGAGACTATGCTAATTGCTTTACTGTTTAGTGTATGCTGAGCTTTCATCACCAAACGATCAGGCGACTGCTCATGCATCAAATTGTATGTATCGTTCGAGAGCATCATATCTTTGCTCACATTGTACGATGCGTTATCTGCCTTAGCGAGCTTACGCTGTGGTTGGGGATAGCGTAATGTGCTCATAAGCACGCCCTCTCAGCTATTGTTCCGCCAGAACTCAATTACGGTATGTACACATATATAGGTTAGTCCCTTTAAATAACTGGTGGCAGAACGTAGTAGCCTGTAATACATAAAAATGATTTAATTATTTTTTGGGTATGGGGAAGTCCAAATTTCTGAATATTTTCTATTTTACTTAAGTTTGGTTTGATTCCCTCTGTTGTGTAACGACACGCGGTATTTCCAATTCTAAGGCTAACCCTACGTCTCCACGGGCAATTTTTGATGGCATGCCATTGGCAATTTCAAGCAAATTGCCAATGGAGACTCCAAATTGCTTCAAGTTGGCAATTTATGTTATGAAATATGTTATGCTATAAATTGCCAACGTGCTGTGTTGCAATCAGTTGTCATTTTGTTTGTTTGACAGCCTTTTTTCATTTTTTCGTGACGCTCACAGTGGAAGCATCGTCGGACATTTTCGTTTTACCGCATCTATTAAATTAATAAAAACGCTAAAATGAATGGAGACTGTGCATTTGCATTCTTTGTAATAAAGGATTCACCCAGCATTTCGGTTTCCTTCTTTTTTCCTCTTCATCGTATAAATAAAAAATTTTTTCAAGCGTGGATACAGCGAACTAGATTGCTTGACGGCATTTTCAAAATGACAATGGCATAACATCGCAATGCCCACCATTAAAATATTGCCAACCTTTGCAATCGAATTTGACAGATGTTCTGCCATCAAAAATTGCCCGTGGAGACGTAGGGTAAGGTATACTCAGTGACTTCTGAGGGCTCGTTACTAAGATTTTCTTATATGTATGTTTTGAATTTATATATTTTTTTTTATATATCTTCTAATTACAAAATATAACAAAAATGAAATTGTATTCTTCGGCTTGCTCTATATCGTGAGTCCAGTTGTTGCCTCGCTCAGGTTCATTCGGCGCGAATGATTGATTCACTTAGTCGTTATTGTCAAGATATGTCTGAGCACTTACCTCTGAGTCCTTAGCATTTGCCTAGTCCACTAAGGTTTCCGTCGTAAGTGGTTCTAAAGGTTGGGGCTTTCTTTAGCATACACGATATTGTCCCAAACTCTTAATGGCCTTATGGGGTCGAAAATGCAGTTTGTTGCGATCGTTTATTTAGGCACCGAGAGGGTCTCCGTTAAAGAAAAAAGAAGACGCACAGGACGAGTTAAGAGCAGTAAGAACGGAGGTGAGTCTATTCACAGAGAGGGTATTCGAGCAGTTCGAAGCAAGTACGAGCAGGGAAGAAGCTCAGGAATTGTGGAAACAGGCGAACGCCAGAGTTGCTGTGTCACCATTAGAAGTACACCTTAACGGCAATCCAAAAAAGGACAGAAGTAAAGTTGTTCAATTTTCATAAGAAAACAGAGGATTTCTAAATTTCTAAATTTAAATTTAATTTATTTAATCATACAATAAGTTTTAAAAACTTATGCTGTACATTTATCTTAGCCACAATTGTAACTTAAATTAAAAACTTTAAGCTAAAATTAAAATTAAAATTAATACTATTGACAATTATTTATAAAATAACAAACAAATATAACAAAAAACAAGAAAAATATATAAAAAATAAAAAAGAAAGAGGGTAGTAGAACTTGGAAGGAAAAGAGAAGAAGTAAAGCGTCAGGAGTTACTACGAAAATAGATAAATAAGATGCTTGAAGCTGTTGTGACTCGCAATATTTTTTAAATCATTAGGTAATGAGTTCCATAGTCTAGTGGTGCCAACGAAAAACATTCTTGCCGAGTTTCGGAACGTAAACCTCGGTATAATGAGATTATTGCAACGATTCGACAGGCTGAAGCGCAACTTGTCATAAAGGTATAGCGGAGCCTTAGAGTATATTAATTTATGTATAAATATAAAATTTCTTGCCTTTAAATAGCTCTCAATATCGCACCCCAGAACCGTTTTACTCCAAGATGAGATATGGTCAGATTTGCGCAAGCCATACACATAACGAGGAGCATTATTGAATGCCACTCGCAACTTATGGAAAGATCGAGAGTCCAAACCACTATACACTACCTCAGAGTAGGTAATAATAGGCACAAGCAATTGCACAACCAACCTGCCTGGTTTCAACGGGGGTAAATCGAGCAGACATCCTCAAACAGCGCAGCGTCATATACATTCTGCAAACCACATGGTTGATATGATCCGAGCAAGTCAGTGACGAGTTCAAATCAAACCCAAGCACAACAGTCTTGTTAACAAGTGTAAGGCGGCAACCAGCAATTAACATAGGAGGGATCTCAATAAAAAGTATATTGTCTTTGTAAATAGGCAGAACAAAAGATTTCGCCGGATTTAGACACAGATCATTGCTACGAGCCCAACCACTAAGAATATCAAGGTCCTCATTAAGTCTACAAACCAGATCACCTATTAGGCCTACCCTGCGTGACATATGTCATCGGCATAAGCATGCATCACTCCATTACAGTCAAGTGAAAAAATGTCATTGATGAACATACTGAAAAGCAGTGGTCCAAGAATTGAACCCTGTGGGAACCCAGAAAAAACTGGCCTACAATCAGAGAAGATATCACCAATCTTCACTCGCTGAGATCTACCACTCAAATAGCTCGTCATAAGCAGCAAGGCATTGCCAGAAAAAACCAAAATAAGTCCTTAACTTAAAACATAATAGTCTATGGTTGACACTATCGAAAGCCTTGGAAAAGTCCAATAAACAGAGTAGAGTTACTTGGGCATCATCAAATGAAATACGAATATCATCAACAACTTTCAGCATAGCAGTCGAGCAGCTATGACCCTTACGAAAACCAGACTGTAGTGGTAACAGCAGCTTAAACTCATTCAGATGTCGAGATATCTTTTTTTTTCAATAGTGGAACGGAGGTGGATATCTTCAAAAGACACTGGTTACGGCACCAGTAGTGTGGGATTCTTACCCACTAAAACCACCTCCATCGCAGCCTCCCCCGCAGGACCGCCGCAAGGTAATATTTCCCCGGGGGGTAGTATGGTCAGCGGACCCCTCCTAGCTATTTTCCATTGCGCGTCTTCGCCACTCCTGGTGGCGGAGGTCTTTCATAATGGCGGCGGTGGTGTCACACACCGCAGCCCATTTCTCCGGGCTCTCGAGCATATGCTGCACTATATTGTCGGGCACCACGGGCTCTCCACATACTCCTTGAAGTGCCACTCTAGCACTTTCATAACGTGGGCAATAGAAGAAGACACGTGTGAAGACCAAAATTTTGTAACAATTTAAGGTCACACAAAATACCGCCCTCACCATATATACCAACACCATGCGAGCACATGTAGCCAAACCACGCCACACGTGGTTATGCTCGAACACGACACAATGCCGAAATACGGGAATTCCGTATGCGCGAACACGACACAGTGCCGAAATACGGGACTTGTCGATGCTCGCATAAAAAAAGGTATAAAAGGCCGGTGCACAGAGGAACCGGTCTCTCTCAGCAGCGGCGACAACAGCGAACGAGCAGGCGCTCTCTTGTGATTTAAACAGCGGCGGCGACAACAGCGGACGAGCAGGCTCTCTCTTGTGATTTCGACAGCAGCGGACGAGCAGGCGAGTAAGTGGGTATAGTATTCGCGGACAGTGGCGACCACGGCAGACAGTTCCTGACTTTTGAGACTTCTTACGTGATTGGTGGCGTGAGGTTTTAACCGACATCACTACCACGTAAGAGAGTGCTCCACCCTAAGCGAAGTAAACGTGAGGTCTTAACCGGCGTTGAACTTCAAAGCAGCTATTGATCGTTTGCCACGTCTACCCCACTTCACGGCAATTAGACGAAGCGGAAAGTATACATAATTTAGTTATAATTAGTTTAAGATGAAGTTATAGTTTACTGAATAATAAAAGAAAGTAAAACAAACTACATCAAACGTGTTGTGTTAAGGTCAATAAAATAAATATTGTACAGGACTCTAGGAAGACTGAGCATACCCCAGCTAGAGATTCCTTGCACATGTTTAGGATCTTCTATCTCTGTACCTCCACAGTTTGCACAGTAGGGAGATTCCTATAAGTGGAATCTGTGCAGGTATGCCCGAAAACCTCCGTGGCCTGTCAGCAATTGTGTGACGTAGAAATTCACCTCAACATGCGACCTGCTTACCCATTGCTGAATTTTGGGGATCAGCCTTCTTGTCCAGCGGCCATTTGTAGAAGTATCCCACTGGGCTTGCCACTCTTGAAGGGTCTTCCAATTTCCAATTTCCAAGAGCTCCTCTACATTTGTCGCGTGTGTCCCTTTGGCGTGGTAGAGGTTCATCGCTTCATTCGCTAGCAAGTTCACGGGAATCATGCCGGCTATTACCAAGGTGGCATCTGTGGATACGGTGCGGTATGCGCAGATCACTCGTAGTGCACTTCCCCTGTATGCTGCCTCAATGGTGCGGACGTAAGCCTTCACATCCGCGTTTTCGGCCCATATTGACGCCCCATAGAGAATAATGGATCTGACAACCCCGGCGATGAGTCGCCTTTTCCGCTGCCTGGGTCCTCCCACGTTGGGCATTATTCTACATAGGAGAGAACATGTGTTTGCTGCCTTATCTCGCACGCGCCGCAGATGTTCTTTGAAGGTAAGCCGCGCGTCTATCCATACTCCTAGGTACTTGAGGTGTGGGATCGTGGTTATGGCACATCTACCAACTCTTATTTCCACTACCTCCCATACTCTGCGGCACGAAATCAGGATTGCCTCGGTATTGTGTTCAGCCAAGCTAAGTCCAACGTTTGCAAGCCATCTTCCGACGGTAGCCACAGTTCGGTTGGCCTCTGCTACCACTTCCTCCAAGTATCTAGCTGTGATTACCAATTCTATGTCGTCCGCGTATCCGATGATTTTGACACCATCAGGGACCTGTACGCGGAGGATGCCGTCGTACATAGCATTCCAGAGTAACGGTCCAAGCACCGATCCCTGGGGAACTCCTCCGATATTCTTGTGCGACTCCACACCTTTTCCGGACTGGTAGAGCAGGATCCTATCGCTGAAGTAGCTGGCAATCATTCGCCTCAGGTAGATGGGTACCCCAAACTCTGCTAACGCTCTGGCTATGCGCTCCCAGCTAGCTGAGTTGAAAGCGTTTTTGACATATAGCAATATACCACAAGGCAATACTTCTTGGTTACACCCCTTAATCGTTTCCCCTGGATCGCTGTTTTAGCCGTCTGGACAAGTTCGTTGATGGCGTCCACGGTAGATCTCGCCTTCCGGAAACCATATTGTCGTTTTGTGAGCCCTCCAGATTTTGCAATGGCCTCATCAATCCTGTCACAGATTATCCGCTCCAGAATTGTTCCCGCCGTATCTAACGTTGAAGGGTCCTCTGTTGGTTTGTTGGCTTTCAGCGCCAGGACCAATCATTGCCTCTTCCATCTCTTGGGGAAAATGCCATCTCTCAGGCAAGCGTCGTACATTTTCCTCAGTGTCTCTGGGTTCAGTGCAGTTGCGGTCTTGAGCAGTTGGTTGGGGATTCCATCTGTGCCGGGTGCTTTCTGGTCTCCAAACTTTACAACCGTGCGCAACACCTCATCTATAGTCACACTGGGTATTGATTCCTCCGTTTGCTCCAGAGGGAGCTCGTATGGGACATAGTTCTGTACTGGAAAGAGCTGTGCCACTATGCATCTGAGCAACATTGGACAGGTTGGGGCTGGCTGCCTATAACAGGGCAATTTTCGCATGACAAGTCTATATGCCATGCCCCACGGTGCGCAAATTCAACCAATCTGGTGCTCTTGCTCTTCTTAATTGCCTTATTTAGAACATATCTGGCTTCCTTGAATACCTGGTGCTTCTGCAGGGAATCTGGTTTCCGTATGGAACGTTGATACCTTCTCCTCGCAGCATGGCATGCTTTGCGGAGCTCGCCCATTGCATCCGTCCACCAGTAGACAGGTTTATGCCTCCCACCATATGCTCTCCTGGGTATTGCCGCGTCGCAGGCGTTTTCTACCTTCCTTGCCAACTGATTCGCCATTTCTTCTGCATTGCCTTTCAGCACCAAACCTTCAAGCATCATTTCTAGGACGTCTTCGTCAAGGCTGTTTGTCCTCCAGCCTTCCAATGTCGGACATATCCGCTGCCGTTTCCCGGGCTTCTCCAGTTCGCAGATGATAGCTTGGTGGTCGCTGTGGGTGTATATGTCACTCACCAGCCATTTTGCACCCCTCTCCAGCCTGCTACTTACGAAGGTTAGCTCTATCGCAGAATTGGCACCTCCTCTGGCAAAAGTCATCTCGCCGGTATTCAAGAGGATCACGCAGAGTGCTGCGAGTGCATCCATGAGGATATGACTTCATTCCATGCGTTTTGACTTTTTTACTGCTTGTTTATACGACGGGCATATTCTGCATCCTGTCGAGTGCTCCGTATCCTTGCGGCCTTTGGTCTTGCAGAGTGCACAGGTTGGGCTTTTGCTACACCCGCTGGCTTTGTGGCCTTCGGCGCCGCATCTGTAGCACCGATTCCGCCAGTCCTCCTTGCTACTGCACTTTTTGGCAATATGCCCAAACTCCAAGCACTTGTAGCGACGTGTGGGCACTACCTTTCCACGCACCCGACAAGAGGTCCATCCGACTCTCAGTTTCCCGGCTGCCAGAGGGGCAAACTGATGGTTGCTGTTTGCGTTCCACCGTACGCTTTCCGAAGGGACCTAATCGCGGTCACGGGGAGCTTTTCGAAAGTGCTCAGCTGTTTGCACAGCGCTTCATGAACTTCCTCTACCGTGGTGATTTCGTCCAAATCCTTTATTTCCAGCAGAGTCTCCTGGGTGAGTTGACGCACCTCCACACTAGTCCTCAGTGTATTTGCTACTGCTTCCCGCAGAGTGACCGTCTTCGGAGCCGCTGTCGTGGCTAATACGAGTAGCAGCTCACCTTTCGCAGCTTTCCTCATTTTCTTTACTCTCTCGCCCAATTCCCCAAGGCGCGGCTCAGTCTTTATCCTCCGCAAGATCTCCGCAGAGTTTGTCACTCCCGTTCCCTTGATGACAATTGCATCATGTCTGGTCGCCTTCGCTTTAGCGAGTGTCTTCGGCTTTGCCCGGGGGCGAGCACGAACCATCGTCCACTCTAGCTTTTTCACCACTGCGTCGGGTTTACCCACTTCTGGCCTGGTGGCATTTTTAGCTGCGGCGGCCTTCGCCATGGCCGCCCTTGCCGCAAACGCCTTGTGCCTATTGGGTACCGCTCGGCTCGTCGGGCTGGTTCCGTCGTCTTCTGCGTTTTCGCGGGGATGCTTCGGCATTGCAACGGAAGCCGCGTAGCTCCTTGCCAGTGGCGATACGCTGGCTTGGACCTCCTTGGCCAGATCAGCGTTAGTCGGGAATGTTACATCCGAGCCTGTACCGTCAACTTAATGGGGTCGGACATCGAGCGTTCTCCGAGACCTGCCAAAGGTTTTAACGGGACGGAGGCAATTGTGGCATTAAGCTGCCAGCCATTTCGATAAGATTTCACTCTTATGTACTAAAGTGACAGCATGCCACAATCGTCAGCCCATATCCATAATTCCCAAAAAAATATCCGGTATCACAAACTTAAGGTCTTACCGGTCTCGACCTTAGTAGCGATAAGCGCTTGTCACACAGCTGCCCCAAGCATGTGGCAGCTGACCAACGTGTTGGTTATCTGAATTCACTCTTGGATTTTTATGGTCCAACGATGATCCCACGATGCTCCGCGTCCGTCACTCGATGGTCCATCGTTGTCCATTGGTGCCCCGTCAGCGCTGAAAGAGTCGTTGCTCACTTCGGCTAGCAACCAGCGGTTGCTGGTATACCATTGCCCGGGGCCGCCACGAGGATTCAGTGAGTTTTCTTGGAAGAGTTCTCTGTAAGGATCGCCCTGGCCTCTCCTGGTGAGTGGCTATCAGAGTCTTTACCTTAAGATTATCAACCCTGACACTGATGTCGAGATATCTGATCAGCCATAAGCGACTCACACACCTTAGAAAGGCATGAGAGCAAACTAATGGGCCGAAAATCACTAGGAGCAGCGGCAGATACCTTTTTTGCAACCGGCACAACAGTCGCTAATTTCCATAGACTTGGGAAGCACGAAGTGGTAAAACAGTGATTTTTAATGTGAGTTAATGGACTCAAGACAAACGGAACAATTAGTTTTATAAACCTAATAAAGACTCCATCAGGACCTACAGCGTTAGATTTTATCCGCATAATCCACCTCTGTTAAGTTGGCAGGACCACATTGCAAAAGAAAAATCCGCGATAGCACATAATAATCCGCTTTTTATCCGCAATCGATTGCCGTGGAAAAAAAATGTTCCGCATTTCCCATTTCCCGGGAAAATGGGGTCCCGCTAACTTAACATAAAGTTAGCGGAACCCACCTCAAAATAAATTTATTTGAAACAAATGCACCTCTAAATTATCTGCGATTTATCCGCAATCAATTTCATTTTGGAAAAAAAGGTCAGTCTTCGACTAAAAAATTAATCGCAATGGCTATATATCAGCAATTTCGGGATCACGGTCCTGGTATCCATCATGGGCGTCGGTGATTCATCGAAATCATCGTATTCATTCCAGCCCGGAGATAAATAGCGGATGTAAGTATAATGCCCGTAATCATGACTAATCTTCATAACTTCGGGGTCAGAATAAACGATTATAATAGATAACTTGAACCATCCTTGCAATCCTCGAAATTGCGTGCAAATGTTGCGGAGCTCGATTCTAGAGCCGCCGGTAACTTCTTCGGTATATGGTTACAAGCAAATAATTTCACATGAAAAAATAAGTTCATTGAAATTTTAAATATAATCACATATATATTTAGATATTTACCTAACCGAATATTTGACACATGCTGACGTGATCCACATTTCCGGCAATTTTTGGAGCATATTTTTGAACAGATCCGACTCACAAAACCATTCAACTTCTGATCAATGCCGCTAGAAAACCAGCAGTCGTCCCATCTTGGTTGGGAAAGCTCCCTAAACAAAGAAGTCAAGTCAATGGACTTATAATCACGATATGAGATAGAGGAAGCATTCATTTTTCGATCAATATTAACATTTATTGTACAGAATATCAAGTCATGATCAGAAATAAAAGTGAGCTGATCAAAGATAAATAGCATTGATATGTCAGATATAATAAAGAGGTCAAGTAAGCTAGGACCAGCATTATTTCAAAATCTATTATGCATGATGGAGTTCACAACAGAGAGGCCAGACGCACTAATAAGGTCACGAAGTTTATCCGAAACAGCATCAGCAGAGAGCAGATTTATATTAAAATCCCCACATACAATATAGTAGTCATAGTCAATTACCCGCAACGACAAATCAGAGAAAAACGGCTCAACACTGTGACATTTATTAGGGTTATACACACATGAAACCATGACTTTAGAATTATTGTCAGATATTTCCAGATTTAAGAACTCAACTGCGGTGCAATCAGACCTATTTACGGATTTGAGAGTACAAAAGGAGTATCTTGAGAATAAGGTAAAGGAACTTTCTCAGAGATAGACGGAAACAGAGGAAGCAGCAGCGCTGTTGGAAAAGGAGTGTGCAGAATTGAAAAGAGGACGGGCGACCAATAGGGCCTCACCGAAAAAGGAGAGATCAAAATCAGCATCGGCTGGATTTACACAGACAGTATTGACATTGCCTCCGGAAGTTCGCTGGCCGGAATATTTAACACCGGAAGGGATAAGCCGCATTATAAAGCCAAGATTAGTTTTTAGTGAAGAAAGGCAAGCGGAATTGTTGTTTGGCGCATCGGAAATCGGTGTCGAGCCATTTTCTCCGGAAAGTCCGATAAATAATAAAAATCAGGTATGTCCGCCAAACGAGCCAGAAGCAGTAACGATGCAGCAAAGTCTCGATACAGTGGACAGTATTTCGCCAGTACGAGCAAACGGTCGAAGATTAATAAGTTTGAGTCCGTCACTGGTCAAGTACATCTCAGATCCGGGAGAAGTGAATTTGAAAACCAACCAAAAAGATAACGCTCAAGTTCTACCAGCCATAAGTAGAATAAAAATAAATAAGATGGGTATAGAGAAGATTTCAAAGGCAGTGTCCAGGCTAGTACCTGTATTTACTGATGCTGGTTCGGAAGACTTACGGTCAGAAGTCAACAGGTTCATTCAAGGTTTTGAATGATGAGTTGCAGGACTTTTTCGACTGTGTTAACAAAGGTTATTTGGAGATGCATACAATCTTGTGCTGCCAAAGCAATAAACCAGTGTGAACGAGCTTTACGGCCTTCTAAAGAGAACCTATTTAAAAGAGAGAACTCTGGAAAACACATCCCAAGAGATCAGAATCGGAAATCAGCTGGCAGGTGAAGGCGTATGCGCTTTTGCTAGGCGGTTAGAGTCACTTCAGATGATGGCTCAGGAAATAATAAAAAATAAGGACAATGGCATTGGAGATACAGCATTATTATACGAAGTTGACAAGTCGGTGTTAACAACTTTCGTACTGGGCCTCCGCAACTCCGCTCTAAAGATTCATATGCTGAATAGCAGAACAGGAAATCTGGAGGAATTACTAGAAGAAGCAATTAGAGCACAAGTTCTCGTGGAACTGAGTACGGCCAGTTTGGGAGAGGTACAGATGTTCGAAAACAGACAGGATAGTTTCACTGCCGCTGTCATGGATAGAGAGGGAAGTAATTCCGTCCCAAACATATACAGAGGAGCGTATAATTCCGGTGTCTCCGACAGTACAGCCGTGAATCCGAGAAATCCGTACAGGGGGTTTGTACAGAGGGCACCCACATGTTCGTTCTGCCGTAAGCAAGGTCATACAAGGGATGAGTGCATTACACGCAAAAACACGCCCTACTGTATGGAGTGCCAAACATATGATCATGAGGCAAGTAGACAGCGCCAAAGATACATTAAATGGGATCAAAGTAGAAGGCAGCCAGGTACGAGGCGCCCGGATCCACCCATGAGGGACAACAGGGGTAGTAGTCCCCGAATTAATTCAACGGAAGGAATTAACTAAAGAAGAAATCCTTTCAAAACTGGGAGTGGTCAGCAGCGACCAAATTGGAAATCCAGAAGTGAAGCAAGGATAGGCAACAACGAACAGGAGTTGAGATGCTTCTCATTTGGACGAATGGGACATCGGGCAGCGGAATTCAGGGAAAGACAATCCCAACAAAAGAACCAGGGAAACTTCCAACGGCCCTGTCGAGGCCAGTAGACTGGAAAGCCAGAAGAAAGAAAGTAATAATTTGGCCGGAAGTACGTTTGAGTAGAGACCAGACGTACGTTTGAGTACAGTCCAGGAGAAGGAGGAGCAAGAGGCTCTCCAATATCACGAAGAGTTCGGAAGTGGATACGCGCCCGTGTTGGGAACAAAAGGACATTGTTTCGTTATGAGCAGGATAGGTGATGCCTTCACCGCAATACCCTGCAAGGAAGCAGCTTGTGGAAAGCTAGTGCTTTTGGTAGATTCAGGGGCGGACACTAGCCTCGTAAAATCTAGTGTCTTACGGAAAGGGCTGATATTAATCAAGTGGACGTAAGAATGCTTAACGGAGCATTTGGAGGGTGCATCAGGGCATTGGGGTCGCTCAGAATAGGGCACAGTGAAGTTAAGGGTATGAGTTTTAGACTGCACGCAGTGGAAGTGGATAGGAAAGGTATCCCGGCTGATGGGATAATTGGCCGCGATAATTTTTGGGGCCGGACCATACTGGATGCGCTCGAGAAACAGTTATCATTCTATTATAATAATAAGAATAGAATCCTTACTCCTCCATTAAAGTCATGGCAGGAAGGATCCGTGAATAGGTTTAGGAAGTGTGGTATGGAGGTATTAAACGCAGGGTCGACCAGAGTAGTTACTATGCGTCTATACACGAAACTTAGGACTGTTGTTTTGCACAATCAGCAGTTAGCAGAGAGCGTATATATGGGAGAGATCATAACGCACGTTTACAAGGGTAAGGTGTACGCTTGCGTATTAAATGCATCAGAAAAGGACTCCCTAATGGATGAGGATTTTAGGCCTAAGTTCACTAGTTATGATAATTTTAAGGAACAGGATTATAGATCGGTAAATCAGATTAAACAAATTGATATAAGAAAAAGAATGGAAAGAGTGCTAGAATCACTGAAGTTAGACCCAAGCGTAAATTCAGAAGAGAAGGCATCAATAGAAGCAATTTGTACGTCATTCCATGACATATTTTTGCTGGAAGGAGACCAGCTGACGTATACACCAGAGTTAGAGCATAAAATACCTATTAGAGTGAATCAACCACCAAATTACCAGCAACAGTCCATATTGCCACAAGCTCACAAAGATGAGGTAAACAGGCAAGTTGAAGGAATGTTAGAGGATAACATAACTTCACCGAGTATCTCGCCTCTGGAACTCGCCAATAATTTTGGGACCAAAGAAGGGAGGTGCTCAGGGTCAGAAGACGCGGAGAATGGTCGTCGATTTTAGGAAATTGAACGACGCCACTATCAAGCAGGTGTTCCGGATACCAAGGATAGAAGAGATTCTGGTTAAAATGGGACACAGTAGATATTTTTCTACACTTGATTTAGCGAGTGGCTACCACCAAGTTCTGGTGGATACCCAAGATAAGCAGAAAACCGCGTTCAGCACCGGTTTGGGGCATTATGACTTTAATAGAATGCCGTTTGGATGAACAGGAGCACCGGCTACCTTCCAACGGCTGATGAACCATGTGCTAACAGGCTTGCAAGGGTTAGATTGTTTTGTGTATCTCGATGATATTGTAATTTATGGGAAGAACTTGCAGCAGCATTCGCAACGCTTGTGCAAGGTGCTCCAGAAATTACGAGAATACAATTTGAAATTGAACACGGAGAAGCGTCAATTTTTGTGAAGAGAGGTGGTTTATATAGACCATAGTTGCTCAGAGGCAGGAGCACTGCCTGATCCACAGAAGGTGGAATGCGTTAAAAATTTAGTGATTCCGAGAAATAGAAAGGAAGTGCAAGTATTCCTAGGACTAGTGAACTATTATAGAAAATTCCTTGAAGGACTAGCCGGAATTGCGTTGCCAGTGAATAAGTTGCTACGAAAAGAAAAAGTTCGAATGGACAGAGAGCTGTCAGCAAGCATTCGAGAGGCTAAAAGAAATAATTAGCTCGTCACCGATTTTGGCGAACCCCCAACTGTGAGCAAACTTTTTTGTTGACCACTGATGCTAGCAATGAGGCATTAGTGGCAGTATTGTCACAAGGGGAAGTCGGTAATGACCGACCAATTGCATTCGCAAGCAGGGCGCTTACCGATACGGAGAAAAGATACTGTACAATAGAGAAGGAATTCCTAGCCAGAGTGTGGGCTACGAAGAATTTTGGGGCACATCTGCTAGGACGTCCATTTAAAATATATACTGATAACCATCCGTTGAGAGGCATAGCCAATTTGAAAGACCAAACGTCTAGACTAGCCAGGTTCAGACACAAATTGTCTGAGTATGATTTTGAAATCATATGCAAACCTGGAAAGGAGAATTTAAATGCGGACACAGAAGATATCGGTAGTGCAAACTAGGGCCAAAGCAAGGTCAGAGAGGGAGAAAACCGAGAGAATTTAAGGGGATGTTAGCAATGCGGGTTTCGATGTAAGCAATGCGGGTTTCGATGTTAGCAATGCGGGTTTCGATGCCAATGAACAAACAGCCAGTAGTGTGGAATGGCTAGAGGATAAAAAAGATATCCAGGTTGTGTTAAAGGGTTTCCATGATTCACCTCAAGGTGCACACCAGGGATTCTGGAAAACCCATGATAGAGTTAGGCGATTATATGGATGGAAAGGTATGCTCCGAGACATAAAAAAGTATTTAAAGAGTTGTCCAAAGTGCCAGGCCAACAAAAGTTCAAGGCTGACAAAGATGCCAATGGTGTTAAGTGACACACCAAAACAACCATTTGATAAAGTTCACATGGATCTTGTAGGTATTCTACCTGAGACAGATTCAGGAAACAAGTACATATTGACGTTCCAAGATGATTTCTCAAAGTATATGGCGTGCGTAGCTATACCCGATGCTGAAGCAAGTACGGTAGCCAAAGCATTCTTTGATGAAATTATAGCACGATACAACATACCTAAGGTTTTGATAACCGAGAATGGTTCAAATTTTGTATCGAAATTGTTCCCAGAAACTTGTAAAATGCCGGGAATCAAGAAGTTGAACATAACACCATATCATCCCCAGGTGAATGGCTCATTGGAACGTAGTCATCGACCTCTGGCCGAGTACTTGCGCAGTTTTGCCAAGGAAGACTGCTCGAATTGGGATCAATGGTTGACCACTGCAATGCACGTACACAACAATACTGTGCATGTATCAACGAAGCAAACTCCGTTTAGAACACTCTACGGGTTTGATTTCAACATGTCGGCAAATTTGAAGAGGAAATGTGCGCCAGTATACAATGCTGACGATCCCAATAAAGTGCAAATGTATAAGCTACAGCGAGCGCACGAATTGGTTAGAGAAAGCCAGGATTGTGCTAAACGAGTAGCCAGGGAAGCCTATGAAAAGGTACTAAACCCAGTAGTCTTTCATGTGTGTGACCAGGTACTAATGAAGAATCAGGCTAGAAGAAACAAATTCTCACCTGTTTGGGTAGGTCTGTATGTAGTAGCAAAGATCCGCAGCCCAGTTACAACAGTCGTAATAATGAAGGGCAATCATAAAAAGCTACATAATTATTTATTGAAATTGTTCCACATGAGACCACACAATTAAAGACATGTGTTAACACTGTTTTACCAGTGTAAACAGAAGAATAACAACGTAAACACGTACGTGTGTAAATAGCACAGCTCCGACTTTCGAAGTCAATGTCAGCAGAAGTGTGCCAATTAAACTCCGGCGAATAAAATTGTCGTAATGTAAATATGCTTATTAGGCACTGTAGCCGAATGAAGCACCGTAGAGAAAAATATTTTTTTTAAAATATTAAATAATAATTCAAAATAAAATCATAAGACAGTCGTGGGTGAGTAATATAAAACCTAACTTAAAATACATACATACATACGGCAGTTTATGCACTGAAATTCGACGCGTAAGCATTGGTAAAGTTAATATATATATGTATATATGTGTATAATATACAGAATGAATGTACGAACATATATTTAAACAAGTAAGTATTCTAGTTAAAAGGAATAGGTATGTACGTATGTATATTTTTACAGCTATTTACATACTGTAGCAGGCTACATGTAAATATACATAGATTTTTTCGGTTTATCGCTTAGGAAATTAGCATGTCGTTAATAGTAACGAGTATATTGAATTAGAACAATATATTTAGCTTACCATTACAAATTAGGTAATAAAGTTGGCAATTAATTATAAAATGCCTTGAATGTATGTATGTATTCATATAAGAGCAGGTTGCATGGCGTAGGGAAATACACTTGTTAATGGATATATACATACAAAGCTAGTAGTAAATTGAAATATATAGAGTAGTTAGATGCAATGAAAAATTGAGTCATGCAATGGACAATTTTTTCATATGAATGGGTTTATCTTTTATATACTCGCTTGTGTAAGAAGGGCAACTAGTTTTCCCAGAATTGATATCAAATTTTGTTTATGTCAGAGGGCAAAAGAATTTGAAAATTTATTATGATATTATATAAAAAGAGAAATGATTTGAAGCAAATTATGAAATGATTAAACAAAAAAAAAAAGTAATAAAAAGGAACCAATATATGAAGAACAAATAAATTGAAAAAGAATGACTATGATTTAAAAGAAATTCTATTTTTTCTAAACGAATTTTGGTTCTTACCAAATTCACAAAGTAAGTACGGATTATTACATAAAAGTTCACATTAAAAACAAAAGTAGTTTAGAAAATAATTAGAGTTACAGAGATTAATTATTTAAAATCTAAATTTATAATGAAATACGTGTAATAATCAAAAGAAAATACAAATTATACTAAATAGGAAAATTGTACCCAAAATATATATAGTATATTTAGTATTTTTATTTAAATATTATATAATATTGAAATTCATTTATTAAATTAACTTATGAAATGTTCGACAAAAATTAAACATAGAAAGATATCAAACTAAAATGTTAACTAGAAAATTAAGAAAATTATTATAAGTATTCAGCTCTGTTGATGTGAATCGAAACAGGAAGTTCCGGAAACAGCGTATATCGGAAGACGGTGCGGACTAAAGGACCAACGTATTATTCGATGGATTGGAGATGAATGGCGATTGAAGTGATATTCTCGAAACAGCATATGGCCGCAGTGTTTGATCACGTTTTGGATGGGTTTATTGACAAACAATGGAAAAATAAACAAGTTTCCTTGCGGTGTCATATTTTGCATTGGACAGTTTTACGGTACAATGTTCACCCAGTGGATCACAATCTGACCAGAATTGATTTTGAATAAGTTGAAGATGGGTAAAACCATAAGGAGGGTGACTGAAACCACCACCAAATATAATAAGCAGAGGGAATTCGTCTTACGGAAGTCAATTGCTTCAGTAATGTATATGTTCAATCTAGAGGATGAACATAAGAAATATTATACGCTTATGAAATTAATTTACAAGAAGAAGACACAGAGACTGGTATCTGATCGGAGTAAGCAAATTGCTTCATTAACCGTGTATCTCGGAGAAATACCTATAGTTTACACATCGAGGTCAACGAAGTAAAATTCCAATTTGAGAGAGCTCAAGAGAACATACACACAAGAAAATAAAACAGGAAAAAAACCGTGATAGAACCCAAATAAGGCGATTTCAAGAAGAAAAAAAATTATATGTATGTACTATAGAGTTAAATCGATGCACATAATTGTTTGCAGTTCAAGAAAAATATTGTAAAGATTTAATGGAAGTTAGTTGCACTAACTTCTTTTAGAAAGAGGGGAGGGATGTTGTGGGCTACCAGTCCTAATAGCGGTAAACCAATGCTATAAGCTCTGCCGCCCTGAAATTTGATCTTCCACAGTACAGTTTAATTTATTTTGCCCTGCTAACAGAACTAACACGGGATTATAAATTTTTTTTATTTGATCCTTCCATGTAATCGTATACTATGCATATAGCAGTTAGTGAGTCAAAATACCTAACATATTTTCATATTTAACGTTACTAACATCCAACCACTCCTGAAATGGACAGTATGCCAAACATCGAATAGGGTAGGTAGGAGTGTCAGCCTTCCACGCAAAAGCACACTTAAGCACATACAATGGCTCGTTGTGGTACCACACTAAAACGACGCGACTCCCCCGTCCAGAGTTTTGGGAACCACAGTGATTCCGAAATGAAAGTAGTGCTTATGGAGTTCCTGCTAATATTGACTAGCTGATGTTGTGAGTTAGAATCAAGCTACCTACGCGTAGTTGACTCACAGCACCGACTCCTAACAAGTACTACACATTTGGTGTGGTTAGCTTTACGCAATTAAATTCATTAAGAGAGCACATATTTCTAGGGTGCAAATATTGTAAATGAATAGTATTTATGTATTAATTATTATGTAAACTTTTAGGGTGTCACGGTTCCGCAGTCAAGCTGACGAAGGGCATTTAGAATGCACCGACGACACTTTTACATTCAGAAGGTCAGTTGGTTTGAGCCACTGACACCAATCAACAAATGTAATATTTGGCACCCACCATTACGTGTACTCGTATGTCCTTCGCAAAGTATGGGTGAGAAGTGTCATCCCCATAGCTTTTCCGGATCACAAAGTCAGATTGGTTGAATTGTTGCCATTGATTATCAAGTTCTTGCAGCCTTTTTTCCACGAATGTGGAAATTCTAATGTCCTTCGTTCGTGAGCTGTTTTCTTATAGCTTGATATCAGTGTTTGAATGGTCAATGCTCGGTCGTCTTGTTGACGAACCAGCTCTTCCATTGACATGTTGTCGGAAGTCATGATGAATTATTGATAGGCTGTATTCAACTGATGTCCTCAGGAATGGTAGATGTGCCGTGTCCTGTTGATCACGTCGGGGTCACCAAAAATGTTTAAGGATTTTTTTCCTTAAATAGTTGCCAGTTCGGTGCTTGTACAAAAATGGCTGATGAATTGTTCTATGGTGCTTGTACCAGCATAACGTAGGTTAATCACAAATTGATTACTTAGGTTGCTATTTCGGTACTTGTACCAATATAGCTGTTGCGATTGTTATATGGCGCATTAACCAGTATAACTTAAAATGAACACAAATTCGTGTGGTTGATGGAGTCAATTATTAAAACTGACTGATTTATTTGATAAAGGTGTGAACTTATATACTAATTGATACACATATAATTACAATAACAATTAAGGAATTTAACTAATGCTTACGTACGAAATAAAACGGATATATCATGTTACTTAAAATTAACGAAATTGACAATAAATTTTCAAACACATAAAAATGATAGTTTGCAAAATTGTGCATACGTATGTGTCAAATATAGCTAACTGCAATTTGATGGGCATATTGGTTCGTGGAGCAGTGGGATCGCTACGTTCGGCATATGGTTAAGCAATTTCCGTCAGGTGTCTTGAGTGTAGAAAGGCCGTTTGAGTGATCTTTATTGAATGATTTCTGGAGTCGGGTAGCTGCTGGGAGAGTTTCAATCTCCTAGTAGTACTTTTTCCATGAGCCTCTCTTAGATCTTCTCAACTTATTATTGTGGGCCGTTAAGGCACTTCTATAGGATGCCCAGTCACCATTAGACTAGGCTCTATTAAAGAGTTGACGGACTTTTTTGCGCATAATATTTAGATCCCCACTCCACCAGGGTACGTTCCTTGAACGTTTCTTCACAACTAAATTGCAACTACTTTCAAAAGCCTCAATTATTACATTATTTTATTTGTTAACTTCAAGATCTAGTTCCTGAGAGTTACTTATTTTTTCACTAAGGCATGCAATATTTTGCTCTAAGTAAAAGTTAAATATCGACCAGTTGGTCTTCCTATCATTTCCTATTTCGAAGGTGCCTCCAATTTAGAGATTCCATCATATTTTCACCAGAATTGGGAGCATGTACAACTTTTAAAGCAAACATTACCCTAAAGCCAATCGCCACACCCAAATTTTTCAAGCCGTATAAACTTCCTTTTGCGCTTCATGTTGAATTGCGTGTTGAAATCGATCGTCTAGTAAGAGCAGGTGTAAAGGCTGGTAAATCAACTGAGTAGGCAGCTTCTATTATTGTTGTTAAGAAGCCGAATGGAAAACTGCGAATATACGCTGATTTTAGAGTAACAGTTAACTCAAAATTGAAGTTAAGCGGTGGTGAATATTTTACCAAAATTGATTTCAGCCGGGCCTACTTGCAACTAGAGCTGACAGAAGAGTCGAAAGTATTTATGGGCATCAAACCACCCCAATAGAGCCAACTATGCCATGGGAAGAATTCATTTGGACTTTGCAAGTCCATTTTATAATCGTATGTGTTTCATTATGATCGATACTTACTCCAAGTTTTCATATATTGTAGAGCTGGATTCCGGGACCACTTTATCAACTTCTGCAGCGCTACAGCGTATCTTTTCCATTGAGGGTCTTCCTAACAGCATTGTAACAGACAATGGACCCAATTTACATCGCTCGACTTCCAGAGATTTTGTGAGAGGAACGCCATCCAACATTTGACTACCGCACTATTTCAGCCCGTATCCAATAGGTTAGCTGAACGATGCGAATGAACATTCCAAGAGGCATTTAACAAAATTATGAAAGATGAAAACCATGCAGAGAGGGCCTTGTACAAGTATTTGTCGACTTACCGAAGCACTCCAAATCCTCTTAGTGGCAAATCACCTGCTGTACTTCTGCAGGGACGTAAACCACGAACGACTCTAACTGCATTCCTTCCGAAGGCGACGGCGACAGTTGTGCAGAAGACGAAGTTTGCTGCGGGTGAAAGTGTTTGGGTGCGGAATTACTCTGGTACCTCTCGATGGATAGATGATAAAATTCAAGAAACAGCGGACAACAAAATGAACTACTAACGGCGTATATAAAAACATCAAAATCAGCTGCGTACCAATCATTACAAGAAATCCATTAGGCCACATACACAGACGCAACACACAGATGTTGACCTGCAACCAGTTGCTGAAGCCTCCCCATCGTTAGAACAGCCTTCAACAAGTTCCAGTAATGAAAATAGACAAGCTTTGGAAACAACACAATCTACTAGACCCTGCCCAGACGATCGGCAAAGACTAGAACTCAGGTTGTGAGATTTAATCCATGAAGAATTGCCAAGTTCAAAATTAAGCCTGACAGAATGTAGAGATGCAATATCTATAATGTGGCAACTCCTAGATTTTGACAGTTAATTTTGATTGAGTTCAACTCTCGGGGGAGACCGATGGAAAGAAGAACAGTTGGCCTCGTGGCTATAATAAAGAAACATTAATAATCCTTAAACATAATTTTTATATTTAATCCGAATATTAGCAGTTTTGTTACGAAATTGGAACCGCTGTCGGTCACCAATATATTCACTATGTTGTAGCGCGCTATAATAATAAGTGTACTTATAATATAAGAAACATTAATAAATAAAATTGTTACTCTTTAGCAAAAATTGATTGTACACATTTAACACTTGATATACTATGATCTTTTACCCTTATGCACTTATGGTCAGCAATTTTTAAAGTGGGCCAGTGAATAATCGCATTTGTAATCCATTGCAAAATTGTGGAAACGAAAGAGTAGAGCAACTGACAAATAAGAAGTAACCAAATTCGGAAATAGTATATAAGCAGGTGATTTTTAGATATACAGGGGGGCTGATGAAAGCCGCTACCAAAAAAAAATTTAATAAATTTTTTTTAATTTAATGAATCTTGTTTTTTTTTTATTTTGCAGATTGATTGTTAGCTTTATCAAAAATGGATAACTGGGACACTGAAACAAGAATTTGGATTGTCCGCCGCTATCACGCACTGGAGTCCGTAGTTGCGGTTCAAAGGGAGTATAGGCGCACGTTTGGCGGCAATCCACCGAGCAGATGGACCATAATGAGACTTGTAAACAATTTTGCCGAGCATGGGACAGTCAACAGAAGCCCTTACCATCGAAACCCAGTTCGGACGGAGGAAACAATCGCTGCAGTAGCTGCTGCCATACAAAATAATCCAAGAGTTTCGACAAGAAGCTTACCTGCTCAAATGGGTATAAGCAGACAGTCATTGCAGTCAGTTATGCATAAAGATTTGGACTTATTCCCATATAAAATTCAAATGGCCAACAAATTGAACGCAGCAGACTTCCCGATTCGCTTGGAATTTTGCCAGAAGATGCTTCAAATGGTGGAAGAGGACGGAAACATGATCAATGTCTTTTTATGTCTGACGAGGCCCATATGTCTGACGAGGCCCATTTTGATTTAAACGGCAACATAAATAAACAAAATTGTCGAATATGGAGTGCTTCCAACCCACAGATACTCCATGAGACGGAATTACATCCACTTCGTGTTACAGTGTGGTGTGCAGTTTCATCACGCTGCATTGTCGGGCCCTACTTCTTCGAAGAAAACGGTCACACCGTTACGGTTACTGGAGACCGTTACTGGGCCATGTTGAGAGACTTTCTCTATCCAGAATTACGCCGAATGAGAATTGCTTTCAACTCAGTGTGGTTTCAGCAATATGGTGCAACTCCTCACATAGCCCGGCCTGTTATGACAGAATTGCGACGAAAATTTCCCAATAAGCTGATATCCAGAAACTCCACATTCCGTTGGCCCCCCAGGTCGCCGGACCTTACTGCACCTGACTTTTTCTTGTGGGGTTATTGCAAACAGGATGTCTACAAAGCAAAACCAACAAATTTTAACGAACTAAAGCAATCCATTCGAGAAACATTTGCGGCTATGCCTGTCTCAACTCTCCAAGCAGTAATGAATAACTTTTTGATAAGATGCCGCACATGCATCAACGAGCAGGGGGGCATTTAAATTCCATTATTTTGAAAACTAATTAAGCTATATTTAATAAAATTGAATGAGCTTTAACATTAATAAAAGAAAAAGGAATTCCATACACTGAAAAAAAAGTTATTTGAGTTTCTCAATGTAGCAATATTCATCAGCCACCCTGTAGATGGGCGGCTTGAAAACCAAACATTGACGCGTTTTAATTTGTGAGATAAAATTTACTGAACACCAGCTACAAAAAGTGTCAATCTAACGTCCAGTGGCGAATCAGCAATTCGGACAGGCAGTAGAGAATCAGGATCCAGATAGTTATATACCCTAAGGCAGCAAACTCTAACTTTTTAGCGGAGCCTTCTAAAAGCTTTATTATCCCAGGACCATCTCACGACCTCACTGGAGGAAGTTCAGGGCCTTTGAAGGCGACCATGAAGCAGGCATAGCATCCTGCAAATACTGGAAGAAACCCAGGACGAGTTTTTGTTGAATGACTATAATATTTTATACTAAATGTATTTGCTCATAATCTAAATGCAACCCTGTACATATCAATACATAAAGGGACAGTATGATTATTATGTCAAGTAAAGAATCTTATTCCGTTTTGTGCAGCTAATAAAGAAACACGCGTTTCGTTTACACGACTTTATAACCTGCGCAAATTACTATACAACAGGTTATGGGCCTACACAACGTTGTGTGTGGTTCTGCATTTACAGTTGATTAAGACATTTGTGAAACTTTTCTTTTAATAAAGGATTGCCAATTAATTAGATAAAATGAGTTCCAGTGCACTGTCTTTTCCGTTCGAAAAACTACATGGTAGAGAGAATTTCGTCGTAGCAACAGGCGAAGTCGTACTTGGTTATTAAGGGACTATGGAAAACAGTTGAATCAAGCCTGGGTGAAACTGCAACTGAAACTGAGAAAGATGCCGATTGCGTGCATCTGCAGAAATTTTTCTAATGACTGTTCCAAGCAATTACGGAATTATTGCAGAAAAGAAAACAGCAAAAGAAGCATGGAATAGTTTAATGGAAGCTTATGAAGATAAAGGTCTCACTAGGAAGGTTGAATTACTCAAACAGCTTGTTCAACTAAAGTTGGCAGTCAAATGGCGCTGAACGGCAGAAAAATCATTTTTGAAGACAAATCTTGCAAAATATTTGATAGGGTAAGCAACAAGCAAATTGTTTCTGCGACATTGGTCGGTGGAC
Source organism: Clusia tigrina (assembly GCA_920105625.2). Classification (NCBI taxonomy): domain Eukaryota; kingdom Metazoa; phylum Arthropoda; class Insecta; order Diptera; family Clusiidae; genus Clusia; species Clusia tigrina. The sequence continues at coordinate 114,092,993 of OV050031.1, read as the reverse complement.
TTTACAAGCTAGATTGTGCTGAACATGGCCATGTATTTGCGGCTATGAACTACGAGCTGTGGCTCAGAAGCCTCGGGCATATGAGCAAAGATTTGATGAGCGCAACAGGCATTGCAAACGGATACAATTTTAAATTGTCCGGCAAGTCGAGTTGCATTATATGTGTTAAAGGAAAGCATACAAGATCGCCGTTTAATGACAGCAAAACATGAGCTCAAAGTGTTTTGGACATCATACATACAGATGTAATGGGTCCATTCCTATGGCATCATACTCTGGTGCACGCTATATACTCACATTCGTCGATGACTACATGCGGAAAGTTTTTGTAGTTCCCATCAAATCAAAATCCGATGTATATGCAGAATTCGTTAAGTATAAGAAATTTGTTAAAAACAGTGCTCCAAAAGTATCAAAATTCTACGCTCTGACAATGCGAAGGAGTATGTAAATGGTCAGTTCGAAAAAAACCTCGCTGAATGTGGTATTTTACATCAAACCACAACAACATATACACCTTAAAAAAACGGCGTCACAAGACAGCAGATGAAGACAGTACAGAAGCAATCAGCGATGGCACCTCAATTGAAGATAGTAGCAATATATATATATTCTAGAAGAAGACTTAAGCTCAATGGATATACAGGTATGTAGATCTGAACGAATTAATCAGTTGCGTACTACGCATAATTTTGTGCAGTGAGTTTTATATTAGAAGAACCTCAAACAGTTGAAGAAGCGTTATCCTGCGAAAGTGCTGATGTTTGGAAGAAGCCTATGCAAGAAGAGATGGCGTCACATATGGCTAACCAAACATGGGAGCTTACAGATTTACCACCCAGAAAGAAAGCCATTCAATGCAAATGGGTATTCGAACAAAATCAATTCTGACGGAGTATCAGAACGATATAATGCAGACTAGTTGTGAAAGGGTGTAGCCAGAAGAAGGGCATCGATTACGATGAAACATTTGCACCAGTTATGCGATACACTTCGCTTTGACTACTCTTGGCTCTATCTGTTCAATACGACATGGCAATCTATCAAATGGACGCTGTCACCGCATTTTTAAATGATGAGTTGATAGAAGAAGTTTTTATGCGGCAGCCAGCCGGATTCGATGAGAATTTCGGAAGAGTTCGTTAGCTAAATAAGTCGTTATATGGCTTAAAATAATCAAGTCGAGCTTGGAATGAGAAACTCACCTTCATGCTACTGGGCTTTGGACTACACAGATGCGAAGTGGATCATTGCAAACATCACACTGGATCGGAAAGGGAAATGTCGTTTGTGGCCATATACGTAGACGACGTGCTAATATTCGGCAGAGACGTCAAGAAGATCGAGGAACTCAAAACGAGACTGACGAAATCTTTCAAAATGAAAGATATGGGCGAAGCGACTTCTGTCCTGGGCATAAGAGTCAGACGAGACGACAGCGGTATAAAAATTGTCTAAAGTGCCTTATATGCAGGCTGTAGGGTGGATTCTGTATGCTGCGCAAATAATGCCGTTTTTCTATCAATCCAGGCAAAGCGGATTGGACTGCACTTAAACGCATAATGAGGTACTTACAGGGTACTATAAATAAATGTTTATTTTTCAGGAAAAATCTTGACGAAATCACTGGTTTCTGCGATGCAGACTGGGCCGGTGACATTGACAGTAGACGCTCCATCATAGGTTATATTTTCAAATTTCAAGGTGATGCAATATCTTGGGCAACCAAGTGGCAGAAAACTGTAGCACTTTCAACGACAGAAGCCGAGCAAATGTCAGCAGTTGGTGCTATTCAAGAGTCTATATGTCTGAAGCGATTTCAGAATGAGCTAATATCTAGCGTTCCGAAAACTATGATTCTATTTTGCGACAATAAGAGTACTATGTTTATAGCTAACAATAATTCTCTTTCGGCGCTCACAAAACATGTAGACATAAAACCGAAGTTCACTCAAGAGAAAATTGGGAATGGTGAAATCAGATTTGAATATATCAGCTCTGATAATATGTTGGTAGACAACTTGACGAAAGCTGTTAATGCTAATTTTTCGTGAATAAATTTGGCTTAAAATAGTTAAGATAATTAAATTTTTTGATGAATAATTTAGAGCACAAGAGAGGCATTTGGTCATATGTGGTTAACCTTAGATTTTAAGTACAATGAAGTACAAGTCAATGCCGACAAATCTTTGTTTGTTTTTTTTATATAAAATAAAATATTCCGGAAACGTGTTGACTGAATATAATATTTTATAATAAATGTATAAAATATATGCAACCCTGTAAATATTAATACAGAGAATGACAGTTTTTATATAAAGTCAAATAATAAAACCTCCTTCCGGTTTGTGCAGCCAACTAAGAAACACGCGTTTCAATCACACAATTTCTATAACCTGCGCATATTACTTTATAACTCAGCCTATCCACCCAAGTATATTTCTTTTCGAGACTCTAACTCAATTAATCTTGACACTTTGTTTAGTGGTCTCTTACTAATTAGTCTGAATGGTGGCTGTTTAGCTCTGTGAATAAAAAGTTGGATTCTTTAATAAAAAGAATTGTTGCATTGTTTGGCTTCCATGTTCCACTTGTTACTCGCTCTGTCACTAACAGCAGTTGTCCCTGGTTTACAAATAATATCAAATTACCTTTTTAAAAAGGACATAGATTATACAATCATTGGAAAAGAAATCCAAATGTATCTAGATGGGAAGAGCACAAAAGACCTAGAAATTATGCAAACTCTACTATTAAATTGTCTAAACGCAGATATTTCATGTCCAAACTATGTTTAGTATAATCTTCCAAGCAGCTATGGAATAATTTAAGAAAAGATGGGGTGTGCAATGGGAACTCTGATGATTGTCGGATTGATCCGGGTAGTAGTAATTCAGCGTCTGCGGATAATTTGTCTGCTGTAGTTGCAAGAGACTATGTTTCTGAATGCGAACTGTGTTTAAATTTACTTCTGTGGGTGTAGGTGATGTTTCTCGCTGTGTAACAAGATAAAGTTAAATGCTGTCGGATACGATGGAGTTCCTATTAAATTTATTAAACTTATTTAACCTTTCATTCTAAGCCCGCTGACCCATATAATTAGCCATTGTTTAATGAGCTCCTGCTTCCCCAATATTTGGAAAGTAGCACCGATTATCCCTATAGCTAAAAAGTCCAATGCTAATGCACATTCTGATTTATTTCCTGTCAGTTCGTTGTCGGCTTTATCAAAGGTATGTGAATCAGGACATTTCAAAAAATTTGACATTATTTCCCCACTCCAATCTGGTTTTGGCTTGGACATAGCTGCTCCACTACTGTTTTTAAAATATTGGATGACATTAGAGAGTCATTTGATATGGATCACTTGAACCTGCCTTGTCTGTTGAATTTTTATAAAGCATTCGATTCTGTGGATCACTCCTAACTATTTGAAAAGCTACAGTTGAATTTTTTTATTTTCCAGCTATACGGTCCGTATGTTAAATAGTTAGTAGGTTAGAAGGTCTCCAAGGGTTAGGGTGGGGAAATAGTGTGTCTGGGTTGAATAATTTAACCTGTGGGGTGCCTCAGAACTCAGTGTTTGGTCCATTTTTATTTACACTGTTCGTATATGACACTTTCAGTAAGTGTCGTAATGTTACTAGGCATGCATATGGTGACCTTCAATTGCATTTGTCCTATCCATATATATATATATATATATATATATATATATATATATATATATATATACATATATATATATATATATATATATATATATATATATATATATATATATATATATATATATATATATATATATATATATATATATATATATATATATATATATATATATATATATATATATATATATATATATATATATATATATATATATATATATATATATATATATATTTATATATATATATATATTTATTTATTCATCAACAACTATCTTGTCCCCTTTAAAATAATTCCCCTCAGATATAATACACTTATGCCAGCGTTTTTTCCAATCCTCGACTTCTGAAACGCTTTTTTTGGTATCGCCAACAGCTCCTGTTTCGATTTTTCTTTTATCTCCTCAATAGTAGCAAAACGCTTTCATTTCATCGGTGTCTTCAGTTTTGGAAAGAGGAAAAAGTCAGCGGGGGCCAAGTCCGGTGAATACGGTGGTTGAGGCATGATGACGGTTTTGTTTTTGGCCAAAAACAGCTCCTGAGTCCGATGTCCATGCGACGTTGTTTTTGCTCAAAATTTAGCAATTTTGGAACAATCTTCGCTGCCGCACGTTTCATGCCTAAGACATCCGTAAAAATTGCTTGGCATGAGCCGAACGATATGCCGACATCATCAGCAAACTCTCTGATAGTGATTCGACGATTATCCAAAATCATTTTCTTCACTGCGTCAATGTTTTCATCGGTTGTTGACGTGCTCGGGCGACCAGGACGAGCATCGTCATTGACATCTTCTCGGCCTTCCTTAAACCGGTTATACCACAATTGAATTTGTTTTCTGCTCATAGTAGACTCGCCAAAGGCCACAGTCAACATTTCAAATGTCCTTGCGCATTTAATTTCATTTTTTACACAAAACTGAATACTGTTTCTTTGATCCATTTTTTCGAATAGTACAAAATCGAAGAGGACACCAAAACACGACTAACCTTTTTATCTGTCAAACACAAACTGAAAATCCAAAATGGTTGGTATTGCCAACATATATAACAGACATGTGAACCAACATAACAGAAAAAAAAATGCGAACATCGAACATACGTAACTCACGAAAAGATGAAAATAACCGTTATTTTTTGATCACACCTCGTATATATATATATATATATATATATATATATATATATATATATATATATATATATATATATATATATATATATATATATATATATATATATATATATATAAATATATATATATATATATATATATATATATATATATATATATATATATATATATATATATATATATATATATATATATATATATATATACCTGGCTATGTCCTTAATGTTGATGGAAGATAGTTCGGTTAAGGTAGTGAAGAAAGGTGAGCCTAGGAATTTTAATCTTCGCCTGGTCAGAGCTGGGCACTGACACATGAGATGAAGTACTGTTTCTTCCTCCTCCTCAGAGCCACAGCTGCGACAGAATTCGTTATGGGGCAGAGCTAGTCTTTCAGCATGTTTCCCGTTCAGACAGTGTCCCGTTAGCACATTTATTATAGTGCCGATGGAGTTCCTGCTAATATTGAGTAGCTGACTAGTACGCCTAATGTCGATAGTGCTGCAGGTTTGTCTGGCAACACTACAGGTATGTTCATTTACCCAGGCTCTTTTAGCTACCTCAAGGTAGTCGTGTTTTATGGCCCATTTGACCGTGGCCAGAGGGACACCTACATCAAAACAGGGGGCGATGTCAGGGAGCAGCGTACCTGTTTTGGCCAATTCATCGGCCTCGCAGTTTCCTAGAATATCGCTATGTCCAGGCGCCCAGCATATGTGAGTTTGCGAGTTACCTGAGACGACGTTCAGGGTGAAGCGGCAATCGAGTACAAGCTTAGAGGTAGTGAATACACCAGACAGTGACTTGATTGCCGCCTGATTGTCCATGAATATGCGTATCATCACATCGCATACTTCATTGCGAATAAGCCACTTGGACGCTTGGAGTATTGCCATTACTTCCGCCTGAAAGATGTTGCAATGGTCAGGGAGACGATAGGAGAGCTTGATGCCAAGTTTTCTGCAGAAGATGCCGCAACAGACCTTATTCTCCAGTTTGGAGCCATCCGTATATATGTCAATGGAACTTCAGCCTAGTCCAGCGCGATATAGCATTGAGTCTGGTTGTCGAGCATTTTGCTTGTTGCCTGACCAGAAGCTAAGTGGGCAACCAATATAGGAATGCAGATAGAGCTTTGGTAGAGGTGGTACGCAGAGCCCTTGTTATCCGAACCGCTGCTGTTTCTCTGACCTTGTCAAGAGATTTGAGGTTCACCGCCTAGTCAGTTGCGGGCCACCAGAAGACAACGCCGTAGAGAAAGTACTACTCAACCACCGCTGCATAGAGCCAGGACATGATTCGAGGCTGGACGCCCCATCTTGTTCCCATGGATCTCTTGCAACAGTACAGAGCACACGTGGCTTTCCGTCCACTAACCGCCAAATTTGGTTTCCAATGCAGCTTAGGGTCCGGGATCAGACATAGATACTTGACGCTATTGCTTAGGCAAAGCGAATTCCCATTGAGTTTGGCTACGTCAAAACTCGGTATTTTGTGCTCTTTTGAATGATGCCATCAGGCCCGGGTGATTTAAAAGGCTTAAAGCTGTTGATGGCCCACTGAAAATGCATGTTGGTCATTTGGAATTGGGTTGAGTGACTTAAGGAGTGGTTGGTGTGAATAGACCTGCAATCCACAAAGCTTTCATTCCCCGGGAAGTGTGTTTCTATTAGGGAGGCTAGAGTGTCGGTTTCCGAGTCAGCCCAGTTACCGTCCGATCTCTGAATATATTGAAGAGCCCGAGGGGTGCTATTAAGGATCCTCCAGAGTCTTGTTTCGGATGAGCTTTTTATGCTGCCACAGAAGTCTCACCAAGACGATCGTTTGGATCTCCTAAACATATACTTGAGTTCCCTTTGTTTGTCTTTGAAAGGGAGCCATTCATTTGTAGCTTTGGCTCTGTTGAAGAGCTTGCGGCATTCTTTTCGTAGCTCAGCAATTTCCGAATTCCACCAAGGGGGTTTGGGTTTCCCTCTAGGCTTCGGGAAGTTGCAGGCTGATTTGGCAGCAGAGTTGAATAGTGCTGTAATGGTTTCAACCGCTCTATCTATATCGAGGTGATTGTTGATAATGGGAGTAGTCGACTGCAGGCCCGACTCCATAATGGTCTGGAATTTTGTCTAGTCAGTTCTTTTTCTGTTAGTGTTCATTTTGCGCTCTGCCGTGTTTAACGTATCAGAGATCGCAATTCTAAAAAAGATGTGACAATAGTCCGAGAAGGAGCATTCTTCGAAATAAGATGAGACGAGTGATTATTGCCAAGGGTGAGATCGATAACCTCCCTTCTGTTTGAGGTAATGAAGGTTGGCTCTCTCCCTCTGTTAACAATTACTAAGTCGTTAGTAAGAATGAAATCAAGGAGTGACTCACCCCGCTCGTTGGTGTCCGTGCTGCCCCACACCTCGTGATGAGCATTGGCATTGGCCCCGATGAATACCGGGATGCGCTTCCTGTTAGCCTCCGTTACCAGCAGCTTTAAATTATCCGGAGGCGGCGTCAGCCCGTGGTCGTGCGCCATATAGCTGCTGACGATCCATGTAGCCATGGTGTTGGTGGAAATAAACCATGACTACATTATCCTTGTCGCTGAACCTGTGAAGAAGAAGAGCGTTAATGTTGTTCTTAACAAGAATACAGGCTCTGGGGTTAACTCGATCCTGCACGAATGCTGTCCGGTATCGGCTGATGCTGAGTCCCCGAACCCGATAATATACGTCCCATGGCTCCTGGACCAATATGAGTTCCTCTCCTTTTTGAGTCAGGTGAAAGATCAGGGTTGCCGAGGCAGCTATTGAATGGTGAAGGTTAATCTGTAATACCCTCACCATTCACGGAGGTGGCCATCATCGTCACGCTGGCGTCCTCCTCTTCTGGCAGAGGAGAATCACCAACGTCGTCGATTTTTGTTATCGGACGTCCGCAGAAACTGCCTACCGATTCTGAGGCCGAAGCGTAACTCTCCCCATCATCGAAGGTGAGATCCGGTTCGGCCAGAGTGGGGGGCTTATTTGCTCCCTGTTTGTCGCTCCTATAGACCTTGAGTGAGATCGAACTAAAGCCATAGTTGATCTCTCCCTTTTTGGCATTTATAGGAGCTAGAGATTCCTCATTAAGAATAATGAGGATCTCGCTGGAGTTGCCTTTGGGCTCGGTTATTTTTACGACCTTCCAGTCATCCGTGGGGAGGTCGTAGTTGCTAAGCTTAAGCAACTCCAGAATTTCGTTCAGCGAGGAATGCTCTGCCGGAACCCAGGCCCTAGAACGCGGGCGGTTCGGGATCCGGTCTCTGGGAACAGCTGAAAACTTGGCCACCGGACAGATTTCGCCAACCATTGCAATGGCCAGCTTGTAAAGCTAAGCAGGGCGCTCATCTGAGCACGCGATGCGCTTCACGTGACCATGATACTATACGGGTGAAGGACCAGGATTGGCTCTCAGGATGTCCCTATAGACCCGGAAGAGAGCCTTCTCCACCATTTTGCAGTTCGCTGGTGAAATGGTACCGTCACTGTTTCCAGTGTCGACAATGGCCCAAACGAGGCCCTCTTTGGCTACCTCATTATATGGCCGAGTCAGTCTCGGCTTGTAAGCAAGTCGTGGACGTTTAGTTTCACGCACGACTGATTGGGAGGGCTGCTCAGTCGACCGTTGTGGTTTCTGAGCAACCTCAGGGGGTGGCTGAGGGCGAGCACCAACATTTTGGTGGGCCCATGCAAGCGCCCCCTTGTCTTTATCAGACATTGAAGGGGGGTCGACAGATTCCAGTCTTTGCAGAATCCTGAAGGCGGACCTCCGGGTACTGTACGCCCGAGTAGACGCATTCACATGCGTGCGAGCACCTGAAGGGAGAGCGGTGCTGGGGCCCGTGCTGGAGGAGGTCGGCTTATTTGCCGAAGCTCTCCCTGTACCAGCCCGAGGACAGGACGGAGGCGCGACTCTAGCACCCGGCCTAGATGCTCTGGTGCTGGGATGGCCCGAAGCAGGGGTTCTATGACTCTGGGAGGATGCACTTGTGGCTGGGAACGAGGCTGGCCTTTTGGCCGTAACACACGAAGGCATCCTTGGTATGGCGACAAAAGTCCAAGACGAAGTTGTTGGTGAGCTTAAGGCTGTTTTTTGCCTAACTAAGCTGGTTGTTGTTGTTGTTTTTGCCTCCCCTTGTGGGTTGGCCGCGGATTTTTTGTTGGAAACTAGATATGTGTCCATGCAAAAAGGGTCCCTACTCAAAGCCGCTATCTCAGTACGAATGTGTAGTTACCTTATTGGTCCCATGGTTATCTGTGCAGATGCAGGGAGGCCATGCAAGGGTTGGCACAAGTCCTTTTGGGTACGTGTGCTCAGAGCCAGACCAGTGCTAATTGGGAGCTAGTCTCAACCAAACCTACACCGTCAACCAAATGACGACGTACATCGAACGTACTTTGAGGCCTGCCAAGGTTTTAACGGGACGGAGACGGATGTGACCTTAAACTGGAGCCGTTCGCACTGGGTTTCACCCCAGTGGTAATTGGTCCAGAAGCCACACCCGCCAGCCCAGGAGCAATCAAATAAAAAGATTGTTGGGGGGTAGTCCGTGGACGAATAGGGTCGTGCCGTCTGACATCAGATGCTCTCCACAGGGAGGTTGCACCGGATGCCGGGGGGGGGGGGGGGATATAGACCATTTAGCGCTATCCAGAGTGCACCACGAGGAGGCGATCTACATTACACTCCAGTCCCTTCAGGCACTTTTAATTGCTTCCAATTTAATTCTGTTTCTCTAGTCTTTCAAAGTCCAAGAGATTTGACTTAATATTAATATAGTAATATTCAATGGGAAAGTGGAGTGAAATTTTAACGAATGGACAAGCATACATCCACTGCTAACATTTCCGCCCTGCATGTGCTCCAATTTTCGTTTTGGACAATTAGTTGGTCAATGCACTTTCGGCTTGCCCCAATGAACTAAACAAATCTTCTATTCATATTCCTTTTTCCGCAGCTGAATTTTGATTCTCGTATCAGTTTTTTTTCTATTTTACCCTTTTTCAATACTAATTATTACCATACTTAATATTTTTCAACAATTCTTTCTCTTTTCATTCTTGTTCTTACTGCATTTCGGCTGCAGTGTTTGCTTGCATACTCGCATTAAGTCATTTATTAACGTCCTTAGTCAACATGGTTCAATTTGATTTTGAAAATAGAACTGCCTCTATGCTTGTTAATAAAATGCTGATTAATAAAATGCTTGTTATAAAATGCTGATTTCAGTTGCTCATCAAATGAGGAATATGAGTGTTTACGAGTGTAGTGTACAACATGTTTTTTAGTTGCGAGTTCGCAAAGGAGTAACTTTAGCAAGTTATTGCGTCGGTGGTTAAGATTGTTTAGCTAAATCAGGGTATTGCAAGATTGGGGGTTGAATTATGCTTTATGGTACGATCCATGTGTTGTCAACTTCGATATTCACTCCTCTAAATTGAATGCTGAATGTTCTGCCATTGTTGTCTGATGAGCGACGCCGATAGAGTGGATATCCATCATTTCCGGTTTGCGTTTCCGAAAGAAAAGCACGTGGATAGTGTTTCGTGCATTTATTGTCAGACATACAAACTGAAGTGGGATTGTAGTGTCCGCAAGGTCCATGAACCATATTGGTTTTCACCACTTCGTATAATTCTGGATCTATCTCTGGATCAGGAATTTCCGCAGATATGATGTCATCAATTTGATCTGGTGTAATCTTGTCCACCATCCAAAGAAGAATGTGTGCGAGCGGCAAACCTCTTTTTTGCCATTCAACAGAGTACATCCAGCATCTAACTGCACCATATATACGTTGCTTCTCGAAAAAAGTTCATCAAATATCGTAGGTGTTGTTTGAAAACTCGTGCTGTGACATCGTGACGATCGCTTGCTGATTGACCGCGATTCAATAATTCCGTGATTGCAAGTGAATGTAAAAAACAAATCCGGTCGTCCATAGTTCCGCACGTATGTCATCGCATCCTGCGAGTACTCGTGCATGTGCCTTGGGCTGCCAATGTATGTTGATGGCAAAATAGTGAGTCGGCCAAGGTTTGTCACATCTTCATCGCTATTGACCGCATCTCGCAAGTGAATATACTCTTCAAATCGAAGCTTGGTCTGATTGAAGCGAATAAAATTGAGTCGTTCTGTCTCCATCGTCACGTACACATCAACTGCATACTGTTGAAATAATCGGCGATATCTCAAGAGATGGTTGTCTATTCCTTCGCGAATCATCAATCGATACGCGTAAAAGTTCATTGCACTGACCTTCTTATTTGTATCGACACCTAAAAGTTAACAAAAAATGAAGTTACAATCAAGAGTGTTTGTTTTTCTTTTACTAACCATTGGCAGGATTGATCAGGTTGTATCTCAAGTGATATCCATCTTCACCACGGCAGAACATAAGCGGTTATTGTAGTGAGTCATACGATCGATGAGTTTCACTGATTCGCTCTAATGCATTTCCAGCTCGACGTTTAATAACAATATCACGGGATTCTAAACTATCGCCAACAAAAACAATTGATATTTCATCGGCCGTCGGTGCATTATATTGCCGTTCATGAGTGCCTTTTGGTCGTTTGTCCGCTTTTATGTCGATTCTGTGTTCATCAGATGGCATCCTTTCTAACGAAGTTTTGAATAATCGAATTAATTCTTTGTGTTCATGCAACATTTCTTGCAATTGCTGCACAATTCTCTCTTTGTCGCATTGAAAATTGCACAACGTCGATTCACTTCTTCATTTGAATCTCCAAGGAAATATATTTGGAGATATTTGTGATCTTGATCAGGATCCAGCAAGAAGATAACTTTTCCCGTGAATCTGAATAGTTACAGACAAATATGTTAATTTCTGTATTTTATTGGCGAGATAATAAGTGTTAGATTGTTGGTGAACTAACCTTGAATGTGGGATTGTAATTATGTTCATTCACAATTTCCCCACCAAACGACGTCATTTGAAAACAATCGTTATACATCTTGGAATTTTGTAAATAAATGATTCGAGTTTGGTGATTCACCGTAAAGCAACGACCGCAATGGCTCTGGTGGAGGAAGTAACTCTGGTAATTTCAGTTTTCCGCTTGCGTAACACAATCCGGCCGCTTCTTTTGGAAATTTCAGTGCATCGCAATGCGGGCAAACGACAGACATCGAACCAAATCGAACTGATGCGTGCGCACCGTATTCAATGTCCGGTTCATATCGAAAGGCTGCACGGTCGATATTCAAATTAGGTAATCGTTGTTGTTGCTGGCATTGTCGGTGAGCAGCCAAACGTTGTTCTCTTGCTTCATGAATTTCCTGAGCACAAGCTTGTCTTCTTCTCAATCGTTGTTACTCATTGTAAGCTTCGTGAACCTCTTGTGATTGTCGCGCACGATGTTCAATCATTCCAAATCAAGCAGATTCCCTTGCAGTAGCATTTTCCTCCTCCGTACGACGTGCTGTATAATTACATTGGTCCGTTGTACGTCGGGAACGCCGACCGATATTGGCGCGACTTCTTTGTGTCATCGTAACAAGTTTCAATCTGTAATTGATCACTTTGTATGAAACACACATAAATTTTTCACGGAATAATTTTCAATAATTTACCTTTTGAATAGCCGAAATAAAGAAAGCAAACGACCGAAATTGAACGATTCAAATAATTTACAAATCAACTGAAGAAATAACACAAATAAATTCCAATGGAAATGAGGTTAGGTATTCACCGACAAACAAAAATAATGAACTCACTATTTTTGTTTGAAATGTTAATAATTTCACTCAAAAACTGATGATCCACAGATTTAAAATCAAATATTTCGTGAATGTAAACAATTTAACAATTTAATGTAATGAATTTAACTCGAGAAATCAATTAAAATTTGGAAAAATGTGAGAAAGTCAATTGACCATGTCCGCAGTGTTCGAATAAACAAATCAGAAAGAACAAACAATATACGCAGCTGTCAAAATAAATAAGTGTCTACAGCTCCATCTGTTGAGTTATTGGAGTATCAGTTAGTGCTTACAACACCAATATGAAAGTAAATGTGCGCGTGCAACACCACACACATACAAAACAATGAGAACAAAAAGTGAGATTAGGTTTTTCTAATTTTCGAATTTTCCGAATTTTCCGACTTTTTCCGAATGTTTTGAGATCGATAGATTTGCAAGAAACCATTGGAAAAAAAACTTTGAAAGAAAAAAAATTTTGAATGGAAAAAAGTCCTTTTTGGAATTTTTAAATTTTCCGCCGTTTCTTCAGGAAAAGTATAAGGTTTTTTTATTTCTAAACCTTCCCAGATCCACAACGAACAACCTCTGAAAATTCCATCAATATTGGTCCAGTCGTTCCCGAGCCTTAGCGTCACTAACAAACAAACATTCATTTATATATATAGATGAAACAACTAGGAAAAAAGTGAGTGCGATGAATTTTTACTCATATCGTTTAATGATTCGTCAACACACTGACAATCATGTTCTAAATTGTCGTGACTTGTTTCACCAGTTTATTGTCGACATGTACGCCAAAATCGAAACGGAACGTTTGTTATACATACGATATCATCAAGCGATACTTCGAGTAGATGATTATATTCATCTTCGTGATGCAATGAACGATCAGAATGAACTAGGGCAACCTGTTATACTGCCGGCAACATTCACAGGAAGCCCACGTCATATGCAAGAATATACACAAGACGCAATGACATATGTATGTGCGATCATACGGACGGCCAGATCTGTTCATTACATTCACATGTAATCCGAAGTGGGAGGAAATCGTATCCGAATTGTCTTCTGGGCAAACATCTGCACATCGACACGACATTACAGCACGTGTGTTTAAACACAAATTAAAATCATTAATGGCTTTCATTGTTAAGCTACAAGTTTTTGGAGAAACGCGATGCTGGATGTATTCAGTCGAATGGCAAAAACGTGGATTGCCACATGCACACATTTTAATTTGGTTGGTCGAAAAAATTACGACCCTATTGTCCATTGCTTTCAAAAATGTACAAAGCTCATATTAATGTAGAGTATTGCAATTCCGTAAAATCTATTAAATGCATATGCAAATACGTTACCAAGGGATCAGCTATGACACTGTTTTCGTTGCACAATCCAAATGATGAAATTATACGATATCAAATGGCGCGATACATCAGCAGCAATGAAGCCGTTTGGCAAATTTTAGGATTTCCCATTCATGACCTCCATCCGGCTGTTGTTCATTTATCTGTTCACCTCGAAAATGGACAACGCGTTTATTTCACTGAAGTAACTGCACAAGAAAGGGCAGCAGCGCCTCCAGCTACAACGTTAACTTCTTTTTTGATTTATGCACAAATGATTTATTTTCTCAGACTTTGCTGTATGCTCAAATGCCAACGTACTATACATGGAACGCATCAGCGAAAAAATTTCAGCGTCGCAAACAAGGAAAATCAGGTGAAGGATGGCCAAATTTTTATTCCACTGATGCATTAGGAAGACTGTATACTGTTCATCCCCAGAATGCAGAATGTTTCCATCTACGAATGCTTCTAATAAATGTTCGTGGACCAACTTCGTTCGGGAACTTACGTACAGTTAATGGCCAAATATGTGCAACTTATCGAGAGGCATGCCAAAAACTTAATTTATTGGAGAGCGATTCACATTGGGAAACAACACTTGCAGATGCTACAGTTACCAATCATCCGTGGCAGATAAGGTCATTATTTTCGATTATATTGGTAACATGCTATCCATCGAACCCGAAAGACCTTTGGCATACATTTAAATCATATATGAGTGAAGACATGCATAGAGAGAGAATTACCAGAAACGACGAAACTATTGAATTTTCTGAAGCTACATGTAATGAGGCTTTGATCTTACTGGAAGACAAGTCTTTGCAAATCAACAACAAGACTCTCATTCAAATTGGTGTGATTAGCTCAATTCGATCTAGCGATGATGCATCTGATCAAAATCTGCGACGAGAAAGGAATTACAATCCACAAGAATTAATGTTATTTTTCGAAGCTAATCTACCAAATTTACAACAGGAGCAACTTTTGGCATATAACACTTTAATGACAGCAATTTCAAATGAGAGAGGTGGATTATATCTTTTAGATGCACCGGGCGGGACCGGAAAAACGTTTCTAATTTCGTTGATTTTGGCTAAAGTTTGATCCCAAAACAATATTGCGTTGGCCATTGCGTCATCCGGCATTGCTGCAACGCTTTTGGATGGTGGCAGAACAGCGCATTCGGTATTTAAATTACCACTGAAATTGCAATTCTCTGAGACGTACACAAGCAATATAAAGAAAAATTCATCAATGGGTAAAATGCTGCGAACGTGTAAGATCATAGTATGGGATGAATGCACAATGGCACACAAAAAATCTTTAGAGGCCCTAGATCGCACATTGCAGGATTTCAGAAGCAATAGGCAATTATTTGGGGGAGCACTGATTTTGTTAGCCGGTTATTTTCGCCAAACACTACCGGTTATTCCAGGTGCAACCCCAGCTGATGAGCTTAACGCATGTCTGAAAACATCCATTCTTTAGCACCACGTTCGGACACTGAAATTAACGACAACTATGCGTGTGCAACTACAACGCGATGCATCAGCTTCCCGATTTTCAAAGCAGTTGCTGGATTTGGGAAACGGAAGAATGCCATCGGATCCAACAGCATTACATTTCCACCTGACTTTTGTAAAATGACACTGTCTATTGAAGAATTCATCAATTGTGTATTTCCCAATATTGAACGCAATTTTAAAAACAAGGAATGGCTGTGTGAACGAGCATTACTTGCTGCCAAAAATATTGATGTTAATTCCATAAACAGTGCTATTTGTGAACAAAATCGATTTATATGTGTATGCTCCTGATGGGCAAACTAAAAATATTGTGTATCCTAAAGCATTGCAATAATTAAATTAAAATTAAATTAATACATTTTTGTAAATATATAAAAACTTTAAATTTTATTTTAGAACGACGGGGGTAGCGAAGCACACCGTGTTCAGCTAGTATATATATATATATATATATATATATATATATATATATATATATATATATATATTTATATATATATATTTATATATATATATATATATATATATATATATATATATATATATATATATATACGAGTATATTGGTCTCATTGATGATTTATGTGTTAGGGTAAACGAAGACTTGATCATAATAGCAAATGGGCTAAAGCTAATAGGCTAAAGTTCAACTCCCAAAAAAACCCGATTTCCAAGTCTGGTATACCCCCTAATTTCCCTCTGATATACCATCAATTTATCTGAATGATACTAAACTTAAATTTTTAGCAAAAGTAAAAAACCTTGGATACCACATTAACACCGCACTATCCTCTGAGGATCACATAGATTCTGTGGTGATAAAGGTATACTATACCTTACGGAATCTGAGGAGGACTGCTTCATTTGTGCCTATTTAGACCAGAAGGAGGTTGGCTTATAGTGCCGATCATGACTTACTCAGGTGTTGTTTATGATAGACTTGACTCCGGTTCCAGGCATAAGTTGCAGGTTGCCTTAAATAATGCTAAAAGATATGTGAATGGTTTAAGAAAGTTTGGCCACATCAGTAAAGTTTGGAAGCAAGTCCTTGGTTGCAATATTTTTAATTATTTGGATGCTATCAATTTCATATTTCTACACAACTCGATATACACACGAACACCTAATTATTTGTTTGTAAAGTTGAAGTTTTGTAAATCGATGAGAAATATGAACTTCTGAGTCCCTAATTACAAGTATTTGAATTCGAATAGATTCTTTTTTGTGAACGTCATCAGGATGTGGAATTCGTTGGAAATTAAGAGTATCACAAGTATGCACAACTTTAAGCAATACATTTTTTACTACTTCTCTTAATGCTATTTTTGTCGTTTTTTCTTTTTAATTTCTTTTTACTTTTTTAATTGTCTTTCTGTTCTGACTTTTCCTTACTTCATAAAGATTATTAATTTATTTACATATTTATTTATTTGTTCAATTATTTATTTGTTCAAATATTTATTTATTTGAACTTAACTTATTTAAATATTTTTTTTGCATATATAATAATAATTTAGCTCAATTTAATTTATATTCTTGGTCTAAGATTCAAATAATTTTTGTCGTATATAATTCGTTGTTATTCTGCTATTTCTTGCTGCATTTAAAGGACCCTGCCTTATATGTGAAAGCTTTCAAATTTTATAAATTTGAAATTTCACAATGTCTCATGTTCCTACCTCTCTTTTGTCATTGCCCCTATATCATGTGTGTTGTGAGTTAGAATCAAGCTACCTACGCGTAGTTGACTCACAGCACCGGCTCCTATTAAATTAATTAAGAGCGCACATATTTGTAGGGTGCAAATATTGTAAATGAATAGTATTTGTGCATTAATTATGATGTAAACTATTAGGGTGTCACAGTTCCGCAGTCAAGCTGACGAGGGGCATTTAGAATGCACCGACGACACTTTTACTTTCAGTAGGTCAGTTGGCTTGAGCAACTGGCACCAAATAACAATTGCGTAACTGGAACACCAGAAAAGTCAAGACGTAGACTGTAATGTTTATTTGTAAATAGTATATAAGAACTAGTATTTTAAGAATAAAGCTTCTTGTTGTTTTAAACCTAAAATAGTGTAGTGCTTATTTAAGAAAGTGATTTAGGGTTACAGGATCGCGCTCAGGAGAGGCGACAAGGACGTTCCCGACAACAAGCAGATAAGGACCCCAACATTTTGGCGCAGCCGGTAGGATCCAACGTCGAGTGCCAGGAAAAGAGCATTCCTACGCGGGAATCCACCAACAGGAAACCATTAGGATAACCATCTCAAAGGAGATCAATGGAGGGAGCAAGAATATTGGTGAGTATGCTTATATTAGGATACTTTAGTAAATCGAAAATTTTTAATGTTCAGGTTGTATAGGTTTATTTCACTGAGATTAGGCTCATATTTTTTCTTACTTCTTGTTTCAGCATTCTCGGGGCATGTGGGACGTGTCTGTTTATTCACGGATTTTGCGTTATTGAATTGCGAACTTGTGTATACCGGTTGGTTTGGTTCGGAAAGAACGTGCCACGGTATAGGGTTCGTACGGTTATGATAGAGGATTTGTGTTAGTTTGTCGGTAGGGACATTTATATGATTCAATTTATATTGTTTTGAAATCAAAATAAAGATTGATTTAAGTATTTGGCATTTTGAGTTTAGGGTATTAGGTGAAGAGGTGCAGACAACACGTGTTGTTGCATCAAAGTTTTTGTAGTTCGGAAACTACGATTTGCGTAGCAATGTTGAAGAAAACATTTAAATGCTATTATTACGTGGCGCGTACGTTACGGGTTTATTTTTAAATATGGATTCACATTTCCGGGAATGAATCAAGACACTTTTGCCTGTCAATCCAATTTCGATTCATGCAAACATATGGCCTTTTCTATGGATTTTTGGGAGTATTAAAGATGGTGAGAGGAAATCGACCACCACAATGTGTGAGGAAGTCAAGGACCAGTTTGCACTGATGGAAGGACTTAATGGACGCCGGTAGACAGCGGATATGGAACTTGTGATGGAAGATAAGTAAAGAAAGAATATAAAGATAGAATTTACGGTGGAATATTTTTAATAAATTTGTATTTATCATTAAGTAAGATGAAATAAAAAAAAATAGGATAAGTTAATAACAAGTTTTAACAATTATTAGGTTTTATTTGTAGATTGTTTTGGTAATGGGGATACGCCAGCTGTTCTGGCATTTGGGATATGACGAAGGAAGCGCAAGGATTACTGCTGATGCAGGAGCAAATTGGAGAAGCGATTGAAAAATTGGTCCGTACATTTAAGAAAGACGGCAGGTTACGTAAGGACAACGTGTATTACCGCAAAGCGAATAACATAGTTACAAAATCTGGGGAGAGAACCCAACAATAATCACGGACTGTTGTTGCCTCACGCAGTTGAGTACGGCAAAGGAAAATATTTTGCGGAAAATTACGCAGACTACATAAATAGTCTGGTCAACGAATGGGCAGATACATTTATTTCTGAATTAGAGGAACTAGGACAACAAACTGTGAGTTTGGTTTCACCAGACGAGGAAGTAAGGAACAGATTGAAATCAATGCAGTCAGAGGTGGAGCTGTTTACTGGGAAAATAGTTGACCAGTTTGAAGCGAGTACGAGCAGGGAAGAAGCTCAGGAATTGTGGAAGCAGGCGAATGCCGGAGGAGCTGTGTCACCATTAGAAGTAGCGGATCAAGCCTTTACGGCAATCCAAAGAAGAACAGAAGAAAAGTTGTTCAGTTCTCATAAGAAAACAGAAGATTTGAGAGCACAAAAAGAGTATCTTGAGAATAAGGTAAAGGAACTTTCTCAGAGATTGACGGAAACAGAGGAAGCAGCATCGCTGTTGGAAAAGGAGTGTGCGGAATTGAAAAGAGGACGGGCGACCAAGAGGACCTCACTGAATAGGGATAGATCAAAATCAGCATCAGCTGGATTTACGCAGATAGCATTGACATTGCCTCCGGAAGTACGTTGGCCGGAATATTTAACACCAGAAGGGATAAGCCGCATGATAAGGCCAAGAGTAGTTTTTAGAGAAAAAAAGCAAGCGGAATTTTTTGTTGGCGCATCTGAAGTCGGTGTCGAAACATTTTCACAGGAAAGTCCGATAAATAAAAAAAACAGGGATATCCTTTAAAAGAGCCAGAAGCAATAACAGTGCTGCATATTCTCGATACAGTAGACAGTATTTCACCTGTACGAGCAAACGGTCGAAGACTAATCAGTTTGAATCCGACACTGGTCCAGGATCTCTCAGATCCAGGAGAAGAGAATTTGGAAACCCCCCAAGAGTTTAATAAAGCTAACGTTTTACCAGCAATTGAGAAAACACAAAGGAATAAAATGGGCATTCTGGAAGTTGCTCATGCGGTGGAGAAGTTGGTGTCCATGTTCTCAGGAGTCGAGTTGTATGATCTGAGAACTGAGATCAGGCGCTTCAAAGAAGGTTGTGAGCTTGCGCAACAGAGTCTTCCGGAAACGGACGGGGAACACTTAATAAAGTGTATTAGGCAAAGAACCACAGGTGATGCGTTTGATTTACTGGTGCATAGCTCAGTAAGCACCCTGGCGGAATTATATGCACTTTTAGATAGGACGTATTTTCAACAAAAGTCGTATGACTGTCTCGTTCGGGAAATTCAGGAATCAACTCAGACACCGGGGGAGGAATTGAGAGCCTGGGGACGGAGGCTCCAGTCTCTGGGGAACGCTGCTGAGGTGGGAGCCAAGAGGCAGTTTCCAGAAAATGTTGCTGCATAGGTTAGGTTAGGTTAATGTGGCAGCCAGTTCAAGGACCAGCTCACTCAGACCACCATGGGTCCATTGTGATACCACCGCGCCACAACGCACCTCCGATTCACTCTTCGAACTATTTTGAAGCCCTAATAAAGCGCAGGATTTGTTTGATCTTCGCGCTAGACACCTCTGTAAGAGAGCTAAAAGCGTATTTGCCTAAAGAGCCCGCTCTGCTTCTGGCCAGAGCGGGGCAACTACAGAAGAGATGCTCCACAGTCTCCTCCTCCTCCTCATCCCCACAGCTTCTGCAGTATTCATGAGAGAATACTCCCAGCCTGAGAGCATGTTTGCCGAAAAGCCAGTGACCAGTGATACATGCCACGACCTTAGAGATATTCTCTCTCGGCAGGGCAAGCAAGTCTCTAGTTTTCCTACTATTAAGTTCCGGCCACATTAGCCTAGTCGTTAAGCAAGTGCCCTCTTGTGCCCAAGACCCATTGGTCTCACGCACGATCCTATCCTTCAGCATCAGTTTACAGGTGGCAATAGGTATTCCAATTTCACATTTGTCCATGCCTAAAGGAAGGTTGGTACCCCGTCTGGCTAAGTCATCAGCCCTACAGTTTCCCGCAATATCTCTATGCCCCGGAACCCATATAAGGCGTACCTTGAAAGCGGTACTGATATCATTTAGGACTGCTCGGCAGTCCTGAGCAACCTTCGATTTCAGTGCCACCGAATCATTGACAAGATGGCCGCCTGGCTATCCGAGTAGATATTTATAATATTTCTTGTTACGGCATGTCTATTTAAGTAGACGGCTACCTCCTTTATGGCTAGGACCTCTGCTTGATAAATACTGCAGTGGTCGGGGAGACGGAAAGAAAGTTCCAGTCCCAATTCTTGTGAGAAAACTCCAAAACCGACTCTATCGTCAAGTTTGGATCCGTCAGTGTAGAAATTAAGTTCCCCCCTTCTCCATGGCATTGGTGTTTGCCACTCTCTTCTAGCCGGAATATATGTCTGGAAGTGCCTATCGAAGTTGAGATTAGGTATAGAGTGGTCAATGTGTTGGATAGAACTACTCCAGGTATGCGCAATAGTCGAGTGACCAATCTGCCGATCATGCCATAATGCCGCACATTTCAGCCTTAGTGCTGATGTGGCGGCCACTTGTTTCCCTACCAGCTCTAATGTAGGTAGGTTGAGTATTACTTCTAAAGCTTTAGTAGGCGTGGTCCTTAAGGCACCAGAGATACATAAAAAAGCCGTTCTTTGGACCTTGCTCAGAAGCTTCAAATAGCTTTGTTTCTGAGTGGCTGGCCACCATACCAGTATTCCATATAGCAATATGGGTCTGACCACCGAAATGTATAGCCAGTGCATAATTCGTGGGGATAGCCCCCACCTGATTCCGACCGCTTTTTTACATGTGTACAAAGCAATATTGGCCTTCCTGACTCTTTCTTCAATATTGGGTTTCCAGGTAAGTTTTCTATCTAGTACTAGTCCCAAATATCTAACTGTTTCCTTCATCGGAATTTCCACACCTTTGTATGTTAGCGGGAAGACCTCAGGAGATCTATTTTTCTTAGAAAAGAGGATTAATTCCATTTTCTCAGGGTTTAACCCTAATCCCCTTCTTCCCGTCCAACCAGTAAGCGTGGCCATGCTAGAGCGCAAAATATCCATAAGAGTGTTTGGATATTTCCCTCTGATCACAATTGCCAAGTCATCAGCGTAGGCGACGACATGGCAACCCTCCCTCTATAAGGCTAGCAGTAATGAATTTACCGCCAAATTCCAGAGCAGGGGGAGAGGACTCCTCCCTGAGGAGTGCCTCTGCCGACCTGTCTGCTTAAGGTGTGGGAACCTTAGCTGGCAGTTACCCTTCTACTGACGAGTATCATTTCTACCATCGCTACCATATTAGGATCGACGCCCAGAGCTTCTAACGCTCCCGTAATGGCGTTCGCATTTATGTTGTTGAAAGCGCCTTCTATGTCAATGAACGCCGCTAGTGCGAAATCTTTCTGCTGGATGGCTTTTTCCACTATACCAGTAAGTACGTGTAACGCCGTCTCTGTCGATTTGCCCTTCGTGTATGCATGTTGTGCCGAGGAGATTCTACCAGTTGGTATACCTTCCCGTAAGTGTGCATCCATCACTCTCTCCAGTGTTTTTAGGAGGAAAGACGTGAGACGGATTGGTCTGAAGTCTTTAGGATTTACATGAGAGGACCTGCCTGCCTTGGGTATGAAGGAAACCTTCGTTTCTCTCCATCTCAGCGGAATATAGCCCATGTTTAGACAGCTTCTAATTGCAGTCACAACCCAGGGCGTAATTATGTCCCGTGATTGTTGCAGTTCAGCTGGATAGATTCCATCCGGACCCGGAGATTTATATGGACCAAAGGTGTTAATGGCCCACTGAACTTTCTCGACTGTAACTATCGCATTCCCTATCTCAGACTGCCTGCCCCTAGGTGACGGGTTATCACCCTCCACTGTGCTACTGCCTGGAAAATGCGTATCTAAGAGAAGAGCCAAAGGTTCCTCGCTCGGTTCACTCCACATATCACCCGGACCTTTAAGGTAGCCCAGGTTGTGTGGTGTCCTCGCTAGGATTCTTCTTAGTCTAGCTGCTTCCGATGTTTCTTCCACATCCCTACAATATTTTTGCCAGGACTGTCGCTGCGCAATTCTGATTGCTTTCTTATATATTTTTAGCTCAGACTTGTAGGCTTCCCAATCCGCGGGCAGACCCGAAGTTTTAGCCCTGTTAAATAGCCGCCTGTTGGACTTCCGGAGAAGGACTAGATCCATTGACCACCAAGGTGGTTTGTCCTTGCCTCTCAGTTTTACAACCGGGCACCCGGCTGTCAGTGAACTATTCAGGGCCGTGGTTACCTGATTGATCAGCCCGTCTAATTCCACAGGGTCTGTGGGCTCAGACGGGGGATTTATTGGCAGCGAGGCCCTGAGAGTTTTCCTATACTTCCCCCAGTCCGTTCTCCGTATATTTCTAAAGGTCTTAACTGGAGCTCGTGGGAAGTTCACTTCGTATTCTATATAGCGATGGTCAGAGTAGGAATTTTCATTCGACACTCTCCATCTTTTTATATTGTTAGCGAAGTTATCGAAGGTCAGGGTAATATCTAACACTTCCCTTCTATATTTACCTAAATTTACCACACTAAGCTTATTCTCTATAATGAAGTCTAAAACTGACTCACCTCTTGCGTTAGTGTTTGAGCTTCCCCACAAAGTGTTGTGTGCGTTTACGTCACTGGAGGAGACCTAACCGAATTGGTGCTCATCATCGAAATCGGTTCAGGCGTTCTTGAGTTATAAGCGTAGTAACTAACATCACTCTCTTTTATATATATATATATATATATATATATATATATATATATATATATATATATATATATATATATATATATATATCGGATTTTTCAATTAGAGCGCTACAAAAGTTTTTTTAAATAAAACAAAACCGGTTTTAGATATCAATGAAATTCTTTATTCCTGTAAAAGTACGTTCGATGCCATTATGTACGGAACTCGATTTCTTTTGCATGGCCACCACGGGCACGCTTGCAGATGTCCAGACGCTGAATCTAATTTTCAATGGTTTTCAAGCATAAATCGGCCGATACTGCTGCAATTTCACGTTCGATATTCGTACGAATTTCATCAATCGTCGCTGGCTTGTTGGCATAGACCATAGACTTGACGTAGCCCCACAGGAAGTAATCTAACGGCGTCAAATCGCACGACCGAGGCGGCCAATCATCTGGGAAATTTCGTGAGATAACACGTTCACCAAACTTGGTTTGCAGTAAATTGATTGTGGCATTCGCTGTGTGGCTTGTGGCGCCGTCCTGTTGGAACCACATGTCCTCCAAGTCCATATTATCCAATTGGGGCCAAAAATATTCGGTTATCATTGAACGGTAGCGATTCGCATTCACAGTAATGTGCCGGTCTTGGTCATCACGGAAGAAGTACGGCCCAATGAAATGAAATATCAAAAGAGCGGTAAAAAATATGGCGTCGTTTGCTGTCACTATCGATTTACTTTTGTAGCGTTTCTTTTGAAAAACATGTATATAACATTTTTTAGTTTATTAAAACGTATATTATATTTTAATAATTAACCATCAGAAGAAGATCGACAAAACCATTAATACCGCGTGCGACATGTTCTTTTTGGAATTTCTGTAAGAAATATTTAGTTTTTAACTCATTATTATCGCAGAGGAAGCATGCACATCTCTTGCCTCTTCGTGGGATGGTTGTGGAGTAATGTTGGGGTATTTTATTGCGCTTCATAGACTTATAAATAGCGAATAATTTGACCAGAGTGTTTTGTTTGCTATTGAAATGTATCTGTTTGAAACAAAAAAAGCAATAAGAACAATAAACCCGACTTAATATCAATAAAAAACCGAATCAGCAGCATTAAAACCGAATCAGCAACAAAAACGATAAAAACAAATGAAAGCATTAAATTTTATATATTTTTTTTATTTATTAAAAAAGAAAAATTATTATTTTAATTTTTATGCATAAATTAATATATTCTAAATTATTCTACCCACCCAGGTTAAGGGTGTAGATCCAAATTGTAATGGCTACAAATTACAAACAAAATTATTGCTAATAGCAAGCAAATTAATAATCCGTTTTTGGGATTTGCTGCCCTTTTCATTCGATTCAGCTGGTCGTTGATCACCTTGAGTAATTCTGGATGATCCCAAGATGCTACACTAGATTGTCTAGCATAATCATTTAAAAGAAGAGTTACAAATTTAAAATTGTTGTGCGGAGAAAAAATGAATTTTATTATAAATCAATGAGCAATGCCTAGCACAAGATAGTAATAACTATGCACTTATTGTTAAAACTGGGCCCCCGAGTGTAAAACCACAAACAGATAATTAAGAAAAAATAGTCGCGTCACTTGCACAAACTCTAAACTAGTTTATATGTTCAATGCAAGAAATGATGCAGCAAATTATGCGTAACCCAACTCAAATCCTCCAGATGTTAATGTCAAAAATATGAACACTCTCATTGACAAAATATGTCACTGGAATGCAAACGGCGTTAGCCACCACAAACTTGAGTTGCACACTTTTCTACTCGACAAAAACATTGATATTATGCTCATTTCGGAAACCCATCTAACGTCTAAAAATAATTTTAAAGTCAATAGTTACCACTTCTATGACACAAAGCATCCAGACGATAAAGAATGTTGTGGCACTGGGATCCTTAATAAAGCTTGATTAAAACATCACCTAATCGAAGATAACTACAAAAACTTCCTACAAGCTACATTTGTATGTCTGGAAGAGATGGTGGGCAACATAACAATTTCCGCAATATACTGCCCTCCAAAGTTTAAAATAACTTCTAAACGTTCAATGACCTCTTCAATAGCCTTGGACAAAAATTTCTTGTTGCGGGGAATACAGCGCCAAACTCACGTACTGGGTCGAAGACTTAAAATCCCGAAAGGTAGGCAACTCTCTGACGCAATGCTTCGAAACCGAAAAATATGGATTTTATATCATCTGGTAAACCTACATACTGGCCGTCTGATCGTAGTAAAATACCAGATTTAATAGACTTTTGCATTATTTAAATTATTATACGAGACGTAATTTCAGCAGAAGCTTATTATGATCTCTTCTCTGCCCAATCGCCAGTTATCTTGACTTTTACTTCTCAGCCACAAATACAAACCAAACCAGAAAATTTAACCAATCGATTAACAAACTTGCAGACGCTTACCCAAATACTTGCAACTGCAGCTAAAATCGCCACACCTGTTGTTGAAATTGCTACTAATCAATCTAAAAGAACATCAAATGGCATGCAAAGTATGATAAAAGAAAAATAGAAACTAAGACGAGAATGACAAAACTTCAGATCCACTTGGTTAAAACAAAAATTTACAAATGTCACACTGCTAGCTGCAAAATACTTTAATGAGCTGAGTCTGCAACATAACCTAAAAAGTCTTTCAGTGACCGCAGATACCAACTAATCGCTAGGGAAAGCTCTAAGTAAAATGAAATGGCCCCGGTACTGGGAACCGCCTGTAAGACTTTCCGATGGTAATGGGGCAAAAAGCGATGGAGTGAAGCCTTTGCAGATCATCTCCAACTTGTGTTCGCACCAAATTTAATGCAGTCTGAAGTACGCTTATATCAAATGCTCTGCTAAGACTAAATTACTTCCCAAATTTTTGGAATTGTCCGGTATTATGATGATTATACATTACATGGCAAGCATTGAGCTGCAAAATAGCAGTCTCTGGGTAGCCTCCGCATATATGCCTCACGATAAGGTCGCTCCACCAGAAGAGGTTCGGACATTGGTCATGGAGGCAGCCGCAGCCAAAAGAAACTTGGTTGTCTCCAGTGACGTAAACGCACACAACACTTTGTGGGGAAGCTCAAACACTAACGCAAGAGGTGAGTCAGTTTTAGACTTCATTATAGAGAATAAGCTTAGTGTGGTAAATTTAGGCTCAGAGCCGACGTTTGTAACACAAAATAGAAGGGAAGTGTTAGATATTACCCTGAACTTCGATAACTTCGCTAACAATATAAAAAGATGGAGAGTGTCGAATGAAAATTCCTACTCTGACCATCGCTATATAGAATACGAAGTGAACTTCCCACGAGCTCCAGTTAAGACCTTTAGAAATATACGGAGAACGGACTGGGGGAAGTATAGGAAAACTCTCAGGGCCTCGCTGCCAATAAATCCCCCGTCTGATCCCACAGACCCTGTGGAATTAGACGGGCTGATCAATCAGGTAACCACGGCCCTGAATAGTTCACTGACAGCCGGGTGCCCGGTTGTAAAACTGAGAGGCAAGGACAAACCACCTTGGTGGTCAATGGATCTAGGCCTTCTCCGGAAGTCCAACAGGCGGCTATTTAACAGGGCTAAAACTTCGGGTCTGCCCGCGGATTGGGAAGCCTACAAGTCTGAGCTAAAAATATATAAGAAAGCAATCAGAATTGCGCAGCGACAGTCCTGGCAAAAATATTGTAGGGATGTGGAAGAAACATCGGAAGCAGCTAGACTAAGAAGAATCCTAGCGAGGACACCACACAACCTGGGCTACCTTAAAGGTCCGGGTGATATGTGGAGTGAACCGAGCGAGGAACCTTTGGCTCTTCTCTTAGATACGCATTTTCCAGGCAGTAGCACAGTGGAGGGTGATAACCCGTCACCTAGGGGCAGGCAGTCTGAGATAGGGAATGCGATAGTTACAGTCGAGAAAGTTCAGTGGGCCATTAACACCTTTGGTCCATATAAATCTCCGGGTTGAATCAGCTCGATGTTTGAAATTCTGGCAGAGCCCACAGTTGATTGCCGTAGGTACAGATGGATTTACTTAACACTTTATATACGAGGATTTTATTTTCCATGCTCAAACTTACCCTACTATTAAGGAGACAATAGAGTGTACTAGTCTTGAGCTTTAGTTGTGGTCTTTTGGCTTCGATGTGCTTTTGCCAGGTGAGACGTCTCTCCAAATGAATCCCAAGATATTTCACTTTGCTTGCTTGTGGGATCATTACACCATTACACCATTTAGATCTTGTCTTAAAGTACGAGTAGATGTTATGGAACGCTTTTCGACTCGTTAACCTTAATTCTCCATTTTAGTACACGTCTGATGTAATTCTTTAATTTTTGTGAGGCAATGTTGGAATTTTTATGGGAATATAAAATTGCTTGTAGTCAACTGGTTATCTGTTGGAAAATCACTTGAGTATAGGAAGTACTAAAGCTATCCAAGTATACACGCATGAGGCTTACCTGTGCTCTGAGCGGCTATCATCTTGAAGCCTCTCATCTTCAAACCGCAGATTTCGTTGCCGCATATCCACGGCTCTTGGATAAGGGCCACGTCAAAACCACCGGAACCCAGGCGGACCATCAAGTTCGCAGAGGCGAGTTTACAATGGTGGAGGTTCATTTGGATCAGCTTCATAAGAATCTGTCCTTCTTGCCTCCACCATCGTAACGTCCGCTTCCTCCTCTTCTTCGGTGTAGTCAAGCAGGTCGTCCTCCTCAAAGAGCTGCCCGACCCCGGTCAGCTGCTCTGAGTCGGTCGACCTTTGGCTGCTGGACAACCCTTCTTCACCACCGCCAGCCTCGCTAGCCTTGTCACCCTCTATCTCCTCCGGCTCCAAAACTTGCTCGTCACTGCGGTAGTTCCGGACGGTCGCGTCAACGAACCCGAACCTGACTACCCCGTTTCTCTCTGCCAGTGGGGCAAGGGACTCAGCGTTGAGTATCAGCAACACCTGCCTCCTTCCTTCCACTGGCTCCTCGAGCTTCGCTACCTTCCAGTTATGGGTTGGCAGCTCCCTGTTGCACGATCTAAAGATCGCCTCTATTGTTTTCGGTTCAGCTGGCTTAGCCGGGATCCAGACCCGGGCTCTGGGTCTGCTGGGAACTTCTTCCCTGCTGACTGGCTCCTCGAGCTTCGCTACCTTCCAGTTATGGGTTGGCAGCTCCCTGTTGCACGATCTAAAGATCGCCTCTATTCTCTCCGGTTCAGCTGGCTTAGCCGGGATCCAGACCCGGGCTCTGGGTCTGCTGGGAACTTTTTCCCTGCTGACGGCTTCTAGCTTGGCTCCCGGCCAGATCTCGCCAACCTTGCTTACCGCGATCTTGTAAAGGTTGGCTGACCTGCTCTCATCGCATGCGATAAATTTGGTCCTGCCCTGATACCAGCCCGCATCATGACAGAAAGGGGGGGGTCCAGGGTTTTCCTCTAAGACTTGGAGGTAGACTTCGGCAATCGCTTGCTCCACCCACCTCCACTTCTCTTTGGGTATGACCCCTTCCTCCTCCTTCCGGTCAAAGATGGCCAGCATCTCACCCCCACCTTTGAGAACGTCGCTGTAGGATGGGTATTTCTGGCCGCCGACTTTTTATCTTTTAGCGACCTCACCCGCCTCTTCAGCCGAGCGTTGTCTCTTTGGGGCTGTACCCGCCGGTTTGCCCAAGCCGGATAGCACCCCCTTGCCCACTCTACCGATTTGGCCTGCTCCTCAGTGAGCTGGTCTGTGGGTAGAGCCTCATGATTGGCCATGACCCTCGTGGCTGCCTTCCTATCATAATAGGCCTGCTTAGACGGACGGACGGGTTTAAACGCCCCCCCCCTGGCCTACCCCAGCAACCTTCTTTGAGCTGCTGGGCCCCTCTACTATCTGCTACCGAAAGATACCCAGGGTATCCCCCCGCCCCCCGACCGCAGTCAGCGTTTGGGTTTTTACCACCTCCTCCGGGTTTCTTCCTTCAGCACCCCTTTGAAAGAGACGAGAGACCGGTTTTCCCAAGCCTCCCCGTCCCCTACT
The DNA here is from genome assembly GCA_920105625.2 of Clusia tigrina. NCBI lineage: Eukaryota > Metazoa > Arthropoda > Insecta > Diptera > Clusiidae > Clusia > Clusia tigrina. Next base: position 114,063,414 of record OV050031.1, on the reverse strand, counting down.
ACCAGCACTCGTGCTAGGACCAGCCCTAACGCTTAAGCCCCTTCTGCCTCCTGCTGTTATCGATCTGTCTGCCACCCTTATATTAGCGGTAGACAGGATCGCCCTTGTCGGTTTTTTGGGAGGACCGACCTCCTTTGGTTTTGAAGTTTTAAATTGCTTGAATGACATATGTGGTCCCACGAGTATCGGACAAGAGAGGTCCGCTCGCGCAGAGGTCCGTGTGCGCGAGTAAGGCTAGATAGAACCGAAGTATCCGGAGCACTCCGTTAGAGACTGGGCTATTTTTTTTTTACCTGGGTCCCCAGCCAGGCTGAGCATCGACACGGGTCGTATGACATCTTACTCCAACCCAGAGGTTTTTATAGAGGTTTGCTCCTCCACACCCTGTATCCGGGGAGGTGTTTATTGACTCCTCAGTCTAGATCCGTAGTGTTCTGTTATAAATAGCAGGGTTACCTCGGGCAGGATGTGACTCGTCGCCACGCACTATCGGTCTAGATGGAATAGAGGCTAATGTTCCTAGAACTATATGTTGCAGCATACAAGGCACAAGTAGAACGGACTATGATTTCTGTGTTCAAGCCAGGCCTGATAATTAGGGACTTAGGTAATTATACTCTTACTCTCACGCAGAGGAGTATGGCAGAGCTAGTGAGAGCGGTCTCGTCCGCTGAAGTAGCAATACAACAACGTACGACAACAGGTGGAATCTGCTGGACGAATGCTCCAGCAGAGGTAGGAACAGTTCAGCAGCAAAACAGATGAGGAGTCGGTAGATTGATGGGCCAATTTCTAAAAGAAAGATACCGGGAATTCCTGGTTGGGAGGTTCCAAGAAAGGAAACCCATTTGCTCATTCTGTGATAAGCCAGGGCACACAAGGGATGAATGTGTTACACGCAAAAACACGCCCTACTGTATGGAGTGCCAAACTTACGGTCATGAGGCAAGTAGACAGTGCCAAGTAGACACAGAATGGAATCAAAGTAGAAGGCAGCCAGCTACGAGGCGCCCGGTTCCACCCTTGAGGGACAGCAGGGGTAACTTCAGTAGTCCCAGAGCTAATTCAACCAAGGAAGAAATCCTTTCAAAACTGGGAGTGGTCAGCAGCGACCAGATTGGAATTCCAGAAGTGAAGCAAGGATAAGCAACACCAAACAGGGGTTGAGATGTTTCTCATGTGGACGAATGGGACATCGGGCAGCGGAATGCAGGGATAGACAATCCCAACAAAGGAAGCAGGGAAACTTTCAGCGGCCCAGTCGAGGCCAGTAGACTGGAAAGCCAAAAGAAAGAAAGTTATAAATAGGCCGGAAGTAGTAATGTAGAAACTACAGTCCAGGAGAAGGAAGGCCAAGAGGCTCTCCAATATCACGAAGAGTTAGGAAGTGAATACGCGTCCATGTTGGGAACAGAAGGACATTGCTTCGCTATGAGCAGGATAGGTGATGCCTTCATCGAGATACCCTGCGAGGAAGCAGCGAGTGGAAAGCTAGTGCTATTAGTAGTTTCAGGGGCGGACACTAGCCTCGTAAAATCTAGTGTTTTACGAAAGCGGCTAGACATTAATCAAATGGACGTAAGAACGCTTAACGGAGCGTTTGGAAGGTGCATTAGGACATTGGGGTGGCTCAGAATAGGGCACAGTGGAATTAAGGGCATGAGTTTTAGAGTGCACGCAGTGGAAGTGGATAGGAGAGGTGTCCCGGCTGATGGGATAATTGGGCGCGATAATCGTTCGGGCCGCACCATACTGGATGCGCTCGACAAGCAGTTATCATTTTATGATAATAATAAGAATAGAATCCTCACTCTTCCATTAAAGTCATGGCAGGAAGGAACCATGAGAAAGGTTAAGAATTGTATGGAGGTAGTAAATGCAAGGTCAACCAGAGTGGTTACTATGCATGTAAACACGAAACTTAGGACTCTTGTTTTGCACAAGCAGCAGCTAGCGGAGGGCGTATATATGGGACCATAACGCACGTTGACAAGGGTAAGGTGTACGCTTGTGTACTTAACGCCTCAGAAAAGGAATATCTGATGGATGAGGATTTTAGGCCCAAGTTCACTAGTTATGATGATTTTAAAGAACCGAATTATAGATCGGTTAATCAAATTACGCAACTAGATATAAGGAAAAGAATGGAGAGAGTGCTAGAATCACTGAAGTTAGACCCAAGCGTAAATTCAGAAGAGAAGGCATCAATAGAAGCTATTTGTGCGACATTCCACGACATATTTTTGCTGGAAGGAGACCAGTTGACATATACACCAGAGCTAGAGCATGAAATACCTACTAGGGTGGATCAACCGCCAATAAACCAGAAGCAATACAGATTGCCACAAGCTCACAAAGATGAGGTAAATAGGCAAGTGCAAGGAATGTTAAACGATAACATAATTTCACCGAGTATCTCGCCTTGGAACTCACCAATAATTCTGGTACCAAAGAAGGGAGGTGCTCAGGGTTAGACGAAGTGGAGAATGGTCGTCAATTTTAGGAAATTGAACGACGCTACTATCAAGCAAGTGTTCCCGATTCCAAGGATAGAAGAAATTCTGGATCAATTGGGGCATAGTAGATATTTTTCTACACTTGATTTAGCGAGTGGCTACCACCAAGTTCTGGTGGATACCCAAGATAAGCAGAAAACCACGTTCAGCCCCGGTTTAGGGCATTATGAGTTTAACAAAATGCCGTTTGGATTAACAGGAGCACCGGCGACCATCCAACGGTTGATGAACCATGTGCTAACAGGCTTACAAGGGTTAGATTGTTTTGTGTATCTGGATGATATTGTAATTTATGGGAAGAACTTGCAGCAGCATTCGCAACGTTTGTGCAAGGTGCTCCAGAAATTACGAGAACACTATTTGAAATTGAACACGGAGAAGCGTACATTTTTGCGAAGGGAGGTGGTTTATTTAGGCCATCGTTGCTCAGAAGCAGGAGCGCTGCCTGACCCGCAGAAGATGGAATGCATTAAAAATTTAGCGATTCCGAGAAATAGAAAGGAAGTGCAAGCATTTCTAGGACTAGTGAACTATTACAGAAAGTTCGTAGAAGGACTAGCCGGAATTGCGTTGCCGATCAATAAGTTGCTACGAAAAGAAGCAAAGTTCGAATGGACAGAGAGATGTCAGCAAGCATTCGAGAGGCTAAAGGAGATAATTAGCTCGCCACCGATTTTGGCGTACCCCGTCTTTGAGCAAACTTTTTTGTTGACCACTGATGCTAGCAATGAAGCATTAGGGGCATTGTCACAAGGTGAAGTCGGTTTGGACCGACCAATAGCATTCGCAAGCAGGGCGCTCAGCGATGCGGAGAAAAGATAATCCACAATAGAGAAGGAATTCCTAGCCATAGTATGGGCTACGAAGAATTTTATCGCATATCTGCTAGGTCGCCCATTTAAAATATATACTGATCACCAGCCGTTGAGAGGCATAGCCAATTTGAAAGACCAAACGTCTAGGCTAGCCAAGTTCAGACACAAATTGTCTGAGTATGATTTCGAAATCATATACAAACCTGGGAAGAAGAATCTGAATGCGGACGCACTCAGCAGAGTACCGCAGGCACAGAAAGTATCAGTAGTGCAAACGAGGGCCAAAGCACAGTCAGGTAAGGAGAAGGCCGAGAGAATGCAAGAGATAAAATTGATGCGACAAGAGATGTTAGCAATGCGGGTTTCGATGCCAATGAACAAACATCCAGTAATGTGGAATGGCTGGAGAATCTAAAGGATATCCAGGCTGTGTTAAAGAGTTTCCATGATTCACCTCTAGGTGGACACCAGGGATTCTGGAAAACTCTTGACAGAATTAGGCGAGTGTACGGGTGGAAAGGTATGCTCAGAGACATAAAAAAGTACGTAAAGATTTGCCCAAAGTGCCTGGCCAATAAGAGTTCAAGGCTGACAAAGATGCCAATGGTGTTAAGTGACACACCAAAACAACCATTTGATAAAGTTCACATGGATCTTGTAGGTATTCTACCTGAGACAGATTCAGGAAACAAGTACATATTGACGTTCCAAGATGATTTCTCAAAGTATATGGCGTGCGTAGCTATACCCGATGCTGAAGCAAGTACGGTAGCCAAAGCATTCTTTGATGAAATTATAGCACGATACAACATACCTAAGGTTTTGATAACCGACAATGGTTCAAATTTTGTATCGAAATTGTTCTCAGAAACTTGTAAAATGCCGGGAATCAAGAAGTTGCACATAACACCATATCATCCCCAGGTGAATGGCTCATTGGAACGTAGTCATCGACCTCTGGCCGAGTACTTGCGCAGTTTTGCCAAGGAAGACTGCTCGAATTGGGATCAATGGTTGACCACTGCAATGCATGTACACAACAATACTGTGCATGTATCAACGAAGCAAACTCCGTTTAGGACGCTCTACGGGTTTGATTTCAACATGCCAGCAAATTTGAAGCGCAAATGTTCGCCAGTGTACAATGCTGATGACCCCAATAAAGTGCAAAAATATCAGCTACAGCGAGCGCACGAGTTGGTCAGAGAAAACCAGGATTGTGCTAAACGTGTCGACAGGGAAGCCTATAACACGGTATTAAATCCAGTAATCTTTCACGTGGGTGATCAAGTACTCATGAAGAATCAGGCTAGGAGAAACAAATTCTCACCCTTTTGGATAGGTCCGTATGTAGTAGCAGAAATCCGTAGCCCAGTTACAACAGTCGTAAAAATTAAGGGCAAGAATAAAAAGCTACATAATAATTTATTGAAATTGTTCCACATTAGACTACACAACTAAAGACATGTGTTAGCAGTCTTTTACAAGTGTAAACACAAGAATAACAACGTAAACATGTACGTGTGTATATCAAATAACACACACAGCTCCGATTTTCGAAGTCAAGGCCAGTAGAAGTGTGCCACTTAAAATCGGGCGAGTATAATTGACGTAAGAAAAATTTGCTTATTAGACACTCTTGCTGAATGAAGACAGTAGGGAAAAATATTTTTTAAATACTAAATAATAAGAAAGGGGTTCATTGGACACATTTTAAAAAATAAAATTATAAGACAGTCGTGGGTAAGTAATTTAAACTGAACGTAGAGTATATACACACATATATACGACTGTTAATGAAGTGCAATATAATGCGTAAGCAGTAGCGCCGGCACCGTTGGTGAAGTAAGTATATATGTACATATATATGTGTATAATATACGGAATGAATGTACGAACGTATATTTAAAGTAGTAAGTATTCTAGTTTAGAGGGATGGGTATGTACGTATGTATATTTTTGCAGATATTTACATACTGTAGCAGGCGACATGTAAATATACATAGATTTTTTCGGTTTATCGCTTAGGAAACTAGCATGTGGGGAATAGTAATGTATATACTCGTATATACATATATTGAATTAGATCAATATATTTAGCTTACCATTACATATTAAGTAATAACTGTAGCAATTAATTTTAAACAATTGAAAGTGCCTTGAATGTATGTATGTATTCATATAAAAACAGGTTACATGAAGTAGGGAAATACACTTGTTAATGGGTACATACCGGGCTAGTAGTAAAATTTAAATATATAGAAATTTATAGATGCAATGAAAAATTGAGTCATGCAATGGACAATGTTTTCACATAAACGGGTTTATCTTAAATATTCTGGTTTCAGTCAGACGGCAAAAGAATTTGCTCAGAATTGAAAAATTTAAAATGATATATAAATAGAAAAATGATATGAATTGTCTAAAAAATAGAAAAAATAAATAACAAATTTATCTTTTATATACTCGCTTATGAAAGATGGGCAACTAGTTTTGCCCACAATTGATGTAAACATTTTTGCTTTTTGGGCGGCATGTAATTCGATATAGTAATTAATTGTTATGTATGAATCAAATTATTATAAAATGTATATTCAATGAGAAGAATTTAAATTTTGAATGCCGCTAACAATTTAAATAAATTGTATCATAATTAATTAATAATATTTGTAAAGAAAACTGTTTTTATTACTTATTTATAGTTTGGTTATTAAGACGTATTAGATATACGATATATAAATTTAAATAGCACATAAAATTTACTATTTTCGTTAGCAAGAATATTAAAAATGAAATAAATGTAATAGCCAGTAAGAATAATTAAAATTCGGCAAGTCCGATACATGTATAAAAGTATGGTTTTTAGGTATTCAGGCGTTGGTGAACAGAGAAGGACATCTGGATGGTTCAATTTTGTGCAGCATGAACCTTGAAGGGACTTCCTGCAGCGTCAAAGGCAGAGTAGGAGGTTAACCAACATCCAGTAGACCCATAGATGAAATGCAAGAGCAGCGAACAAAAATCTGACTGAATAAGAAGAAGTGAGAAGACGTGGAAGAAGGATAATAAGTAAGCCGCAAAATGATAATACGAAATTTGCAACGATGATGTCCAGAGATAATTTTTGGTTGGAAGAAAATGAAAACGAAATTAGTGAGAATTCATTTTTATATGAAAGAGTAAAAGAGCTTCCAACTTCTTATGTGCGAGATGACTACGATTTAAGCTTATAAAAAAATGGAGATGGTATCGGCTGAATACAATAGTCTCTATCTGACAAGTAAAAGTCTAATAATACTTGAGTTTTATTGCATAACTGACGAAATGACATGAAAAACACTAACGTGTACGTTGTCCGGATAAAAAAATCCAACGTGTCTGCCATTATTACATATGTCAGTATGTATATTGTATTATTGTCTAGAAAGAAGAAAAGGTAATTTTAGCCAAAACCCGAGGTTACTCCGTAATTTTACCGAGAAACGGCTACAACAACAATAACAGCCACAACTACCATCGTTCAATTAGCTTCGCAGAATAATCTCCTGGCGCAAAAAATCGTTTTAACCACGAAAAGATCGAGCATAACATAGCCAAGTTTTATCGGCTAAACTTCGTAACGATTTCTCCAATGAGAAAATATCCATTGTCACTCACTAAGCGAATATCGAATATTTATTTTGACTTCGTCTGAAGCGCAGCTAGTCGCGCAAGCTTGCATCATCTTTTTACGTACCGGTCCAGAAAGAAGGGAGGGGTATGCAGAGTTCATCGAAGGACTTCACTCTGACAACGACGGTCGTCAACTGGACCAGCAGGTAGCAGAGGGCGCAGTATAATATAAGAGTTTAGGTATAGAATAGAATTGTTTAGATATTTGTATATACGCCAATGAGAAAAGAGTCAATTAAAGACCAAATTATAAAAAGGGGATTATAAAAAAAATTATAGATAAAAATAAGAAAAAACAAAAACAAAGTAAAGAAAAAAAAATAAGGCGATTTAAAAAAAAAATAAATAAATAAAAACAAATTATATGTATGTAATATAGAGTTAAATCGATGCACATAATTGTTTGCAGTGCAAGAAAAATATTGTAGAGATTTAATGGAAGTTAGTTGCACTAACTTCTTTTAGAAAGAGGGGAGGGATGTTGTGAGTTAGAATCAAGCTACCTACGCGTAGTTGACTCACAGCACCGGCTCCTATTAAATTCGTTAACAACGCACATATTTTTAGGGTGCAAATATTGTAAATGAATAGTATTTATGCATTAATTATGATGCAAACTTTTAGGGTGTCACAGTTCCGCAGTCAAGCTGACGAGGGGCATTTAGAATGCACCGACGACACTTTTACTTTCAGTAGGTCAGTTGGCTTGAGCAACTGGCACCAAATAACAATTGCGTAACTGGAACACCAGAAAAGTCAAGACGTAGATTGTAATGTTTATTTGTAAATAGTATATAAGAACTAGTATTTTAAGAATAAAGCTTCTTGTTGTTTTAAACCTAAAATAGTGTAGTGCTTATTTAAGAAAGTGATTTAGGGTTATAGGATCACGCTCAGGAGAGGCGACAAGGACGTTCCCGACAACAAGCAGATAAGGACCCCAACATGTGGAACGTGATTTACCTTTTCCGTTACTTTCTCCTTCGTGGCATTCCAGTCTATTGGCCTCAACTGGGCCGCTGGAAGTTCCCTGGTCTCTTTGTAGGGATTGGTTTTGTCTGCACTCTGCTGCTCGATGTCCCATTCGTCCACATGAGAAGCATGTAAACCCCTGTATGGTGTTGCTCAACCTCGTTTCACTTCTGGAATTCAAATTTGGTCGCTGCTGACAACTCCCAGTGTTGAAGGCATTCCTTCTTTGGCTAATTGCTTCCGTGGAATTAATTTTAGGTCTCCAGAAGCTTTTCCCACCTGGTCTCCTGGTAGGATCCAGGCGCCGTGTCGCTGGGTGTCTCATACTGTGATCCCATTATGTGCCCCCTATGCACTGTAGGCTTGCCTCATGACTATATTTTGGTTATTCCATGAAAACAAAGGTACTAAATTGTCCACCGCGTGAGCAACCTCCAATATTCCCATCTTACAAGTTTGGATTATGTTATTTTGTGTTATTATATGGGTGTCTTTAATTCTTGGGCCTATTTTCACCCCTACTTCCTTCGGTTCTAGAAGAGTCGCTAAAAATGATGGTCAATTGGTATCGTATATTCTCCACTCTGAATCAACTAATGGAACGGTAGATTTCTGCTCAAATTCCAGATCTAACGGAGATAAAAGTCCGACTCCGTCTTCTGTAGACATAGACAAAAATTCTGGTTGGTGATCTTCACTCACCCACTATTTTTGGTTTAGTAACTCGACTGGTTCCTTCGGGTGGCAAACACTCCGGCCAGCGTACTTCTGGTGGTAAAACTAATACTGTTTGTGTTTGTATTTAAGAAGTTAGTTCCGATCTTATGTTTGTTGTCCCTGGCTTAACAGTTGTCCTGATTTTCTTGAGCTCTACATTTTCCATCTCCAAGTATGATGCAGCTTCCTCGGTCTCTTCGAGTTGCCTAGAAAGCTCCCTAGTTTTATTCTCGAGATATTCCGTTTTCGCCTTCAACTCTTCAGTATCCTTGAAGGTCTGGAAAAATCTCTTTTCCGTTCGGTTCTGAATAGTCACTAGTTCTTGATGAGCGCTTTTAAAAGGATTCACTTTTGCTCGTTGCAGATTCCAGTTGCTCATACAGTTTTTTTGTAAATAATTTTATTTCCGTCTTTAAAGATCTTAATTTGGCTTGTGCTTTGTCCACTGATGAGCTAGGACTATCTACTTGTTCCAGTCAACCAGTATTCATTTAAACCGTTGACATATAACAGATAATCCTGGAAAAGTATTCATTGTCCCCACAACACTCCATAAAAGGTAACAACTTCTCGTTATTTCAATTGATTGTAACCAACACAACTTGTAGTTCCGCTATGCGCTTGCGGTAGTATTCGTTATTTTTCCGCTCCTTAGTGTGCTTTCTAAAATTCATAATTTTCTTCTGGATCACTTCGCCCTGCAGGTATTGCGCTTCCAGCAAATTTTCTAGCTTCTTCCGGTACTTTCATAGAAAGGATTAATTCTTATCTACGATCCCGTGACTAACAACAAAAAAAAAAAAAACGGTACAACTGACATTTGTACTTTTCTTTTTGAATCTTTATTAAACTTGTATATATCTTTTTCTCCTTTATTGTTATTATTTAACCTAAACTTCGTTACCCATTTATTTGTTTAATTAATATTATCATTATGCTTGTTCGCCAATTCCGACTGACTTAATATATTTTCCTGATGCCTCTTGGCATCCCATTCCTGCAACTAGCAAACCAGAATTTTAGCACTTTATTTAATTATTTAAATTCCAACCAACATAAATGATTTAAGAAAAATATTTATTTAATCATTATTAACTTGCTGAATATTACTCAACATTGACTTCAACGTATACCAACTCAAGTCCGCCCAACGATAAAAGCCATTATCTCATTATGAGTACGCCGAATTCATTGAGTCCGCAGATATACTTTGAAAATACATAAATGCAGTGTCTCACTGCGTTTACACTTTATTCATCTGAATAAATGAATTCAAATGAATTTCCAATATTTCAACACGAATAAATATTCACTTTAATATTTTACCTACATTACATTTCAAAAATGAATCCCATACATACAAAATCCTCACAACAATGCTGAATACATTGACTGTCCGATCATAAGAATAGTTTGCGCAGGTTTTAAAGTCGTGTAAATGAAACGCGTGTTTCTTTGTCAGCTGCACAACACGGAAGAAAGTTTATTACTTGACAATATATTCATACCTTCACTTTATGTACGAGTATTTATATGTACAGGGTTGCATTTATATTATGAGCAAATGCATTTAGTATAAAATATTATAATCATTCAACACTCTTCCGGAATATTTTATTTTATATAGAAGCAAAAAAAAAAAAAAACAAACAAACATTGACTTGTACTTCATTGTACTAAACTAAACTAAAGTTTACTACATATGACCAAATGCCTCTCTTGTTATTCATCAAAAAATTCAATTATCTTAACTATTTTAAGCCAACTTCATTCACGAAAAATTTAGTTTTGGTAGCATTAACAGCTTTCGTCAATTTGTCTGCCAACGTATTATTAGAGTTGATATATTCGAATCTGATTTCACAATTCACAATTTTCTCTTGAATGGACTTCGCTTTTATGTCTACATGTTTTATGCGCGCCTAAAAAGAATTATTGTTAGCTAGAAACATAGCACTTTAATTGTTGCAAAATAAAATCATAGTTTTCGAAGCGCTGGATATTAGCTCAGCCGCTTCCCCATATAGACTCTTGAATAGCACCAACTGCTGACATTAAGTCGTTGAAAGTGCTACAGTTTTCTGCCGCTTGGATGTGCTTTGCCTGGATTTAGAGAAAAACGGCTTAACATGTTGACTGCAAACAGATGTCCGGTCGCGTTATTTGCGCAGCATACAGAATCCACCCTACAGCCTGCATATAAGGCACTTTAGACATCTCAATCCGCTCAGCTTCAGTCTTTGGACACATTTCGGACGTTAGCTTTTGATTTATGTCGATAGGCGTAGATATTGGATGACATGTATCCATACCAAAAAGTTTTAAAAAATCAGCAATGTATTTTGATATATCAGTTTTTATACCGCTGTCGTCTCGTCTGACTCTTATGCCCAGGACAGAAGTCGCTTCGCACATATCTTTCATTTTGAAAGATTTCGTCAGTCTCGTTTTGAGTTCCTCGATCTTCTTGACGTCTCTGCCGAATATTAGCACGTCGTCTACGTATATGGCCACAAACGACATTTCCCTTTCCGGTCCAGTGTGATATTTGCACTGATCCACTTCGCATCTGTGTAGTCCAAAGCCCAGTAGCATGAAGTTGAGTTTCTCGTTCCAAGCTCGACTTGATTCTTGAATTCTCATCGAATCCGGCTGGCTGCCGCATAAAAACTTCTTCTTTCAACTCATCATTTAAAAATGCGGTGACAGCGTCCATTTGATAGATTGCCATGTCGTATTGAACAGATAGAGCCAAGAGTAGTCAAAGCGAAGTGTATCGCATAACTGGTGCAAATGTTTCATCGTAATCGATGCCCTTCTTCTGGCTACACCCTTTCACAACTAGTCTGCATTATATCGTTCTGATACTCCGTCAGAATTGATTTTGTTCGAATACCCATTTGCATTGAATGGCTTTCTTTCTGGGTGGTAAATCTGTAAGCTCCCATGTTTGGTTAGCCATATGTGACGCCATCTCTTCTTGCATAGGCTTCTTCCAAACATCAGCACTTTCGCAGGATAACGCTTCTTCAACTGTTTGAGGTTCTTCTAATATAAAACTCACTGCACAAAATTATGCGTAGTACGCAACTGATTAATTCGTTCAGATCTACATACCTGTATATCCATTGAGCTTAAGTCTTCTTCTAGAATATATATATATTGCTACTATCTTCAATTGAGGTGCCATCGCTGATCGCTTCTGTACTGTCTTCATCTGCTGTCTTGTGACGCCGTTTTTTTAAGGTGTATATGTTGTTGTGGTTTGATGTAAAATACCACATTCAGCGAGGTTTTTTTCGAACTGACCATTAACATACTCCTTCGCATTGTCAGAGCGTAGAATTTTGATACTTTTGGAGCACTGTTTTTCAACAAATTTCTTATACTTAACGAATTCTGCATATACATCGGATTTTGATTTGCTGGGAACTACAAAATCTTTCCGCGTGTAGTCATCGACGAATGTGAGTATATAGCGTGCACCAGAGTATGATGCCATAGGAAATGGACCCATTACATCTGTATGTATGATGTCCAAAACACTTTGAGCTCATGTTTTGCTGTCATTAAACGGCGATCTTGTATGCTTTCCTTTAACACATATAATGCAACTCGACTTGCCGGACAATTTAAAATTGTATCCGTTTGCAATGCCTGTTGCGCTCATCAAATCTTTGCTCATATGCCCGAGGCTTCTGAGCCACAGCTCGTAGTTCATAGCCGCAAATACATGGCCATGTTCAGCATAATCTAGCTTGTAAAGTCCACCGACCAATGTCACAGAAACAATTTGCTTGTTGCTTACCCTATCAAATATTTTGCAAGATTTGTCTTCAAAAATGATTTTTCTGCCGTTCAGCGCCATATGACTGCCAACTTTAATTGAACAAGCTGTTTGAGTAATTCAACCTTCCTAGTGAGACCTTTATCTTCGTAAGCTTCCATTAAACTATTCCATGCTTCTTTTGCTGTTTTCTTTTCTGCAATAATTCCGTAATTGCTTGGAAAAGTCATTAGAAAAATTTCTGCAGATGCACGCAATCGGCATCTTTCTCAGTTTCAGTTGCAGTTTCACCCAGGCTTGATTCAACTGTTTTCCATAGTCCCTTAATAACCAAGTACGACTTCGCCTGTTGCTACGACGAAATTCTCACTACCATGTAGTTTTTCTAACGGAAAAGACAGTGCACTGGAACTCATTTTATCTAATTAATTGGCAATCCTTTATTAAAAGAAAAGTTTCACAAATGTCTTAATCAACTGTAAATGCAGAACCACACACAACGTTGTGTAGGCCCATAACCTGTTGTATAGTAATTTGCGCAGGTTATAAAGTCGTGTAAACGAAACGCGTGTTTCTTTGTTAGCTGCACAAAACGGAATAAGATTTTTTACTTGACATAATAATCATACTGTCCCTTTATGTATTGATATGTACAGGGTTGCATTTAGATTATGAGCAAATACATTTAGTATAAAATATTATAGTCATTCAACAAAAACTCGTCCTGGGTTTCTTCCAGTATTTGCAGGATGCTATGCCTGCTTCATGGTCGCCTTCAAAGGCCCTGAACTTCCTCCAGTGAGGTCGTGAGATGGTCCTGGGATAATAAAGCTTTTAGAAGGCTCCGCTAAAAAGTTAGAGTTTGCTGCCTTAGGGTATATAACTATCTGGATCCTGATTCTCTACTGCCTGTCCGAATTGCTGATTCGCCACTGGACGTTAGATTGACACTTTTTGTAGCTGGTGTTCAGTAAATTTTATCTCAAAAATTAAAACGCGTCAATGTTTGATTTTCAAGCCGCCCATCTACAGGGTGACTGATGAATATTGCTACATTGAGAAACTCAAATAACTTTTTTTTCAGTGTATGGAATTCCTTTTTCTTTTATTAATGTTAAAGCTCATTCAATTTTATTAAATATAGCTTAATTAGTTTTCAAAATAATGGAATTTAAATGCCCCCCTGCTCGTTGATGCATGTGCGGCATCTTATCAAAAAGTTATTCATTACTGCTTGGAGAGTTGAGACAGGCATAGCCGCAAATGTTTCTCGAATGGATTGCTTTAGTTCGTTCAAATTTGTTAGTTTTGCTTTGTAGACATCCTGTTTGCAATAACCCCACAAGAAAAAGTCAGGTGCAGTAAGGTCCGGCGACCTGGGGGGCCAACGGAATGTGGAGTTTCTGGATATCAGCTTATTGGGAAATTTTCGTCGCAATTCTGTCATAACAGGCCGGGCTATGTGAGGAGTTGCACCATATTGCTGAAACCACACTGAGTTGAAAGCAATTCTCATTCGGCGTAATTCTGGATAGAGAAAGTCTCTCAACATGGCCCAGTAACGGTCTCCAGTAACCGTAACGGTGTGACCGTTTTCTTCGAAGAAGTAGGGCCCGACAATGCAGCGTGATGAAACTGCACACCACACTGTAACACGAAGTGGATGTAATTCCGTCTCATGGAGTATCTGTGGGTTGGAAGCACTCCATATTCGACAATTTTGTTTATTTATGTTGCCGTTTAAATCAAAATGGGCCTCGTCAGACATATGGGCCTCGTCAGACATAAAAAGACATTGATCATGTTTCCGTCCTCTTCCACCATTTGAAGCATCTTCTGGCAAAATTCCAAGCGAATCGGGAAGTCTGCTGCGTTCAATTTGTTGGCCATTTGAATTTTATATGGGAATAAGTCCAAATCTTTATGCATAACTGACTGCAATGACTGTCTGCTTATACCCATTTGAGCAGATAAGCTTCTTGTCGAAACTCTTGGATTATTTTGTATGGCAGCAGCTACTGCAGCGATTGTTTCCTCCGTCCGAACTGGGTTTCGATGGTAAGGGCCTCTGTTGACTGTCCCATGCTCGGCAAAATTGTTTACAAGTCTCATTATGGTCCATCTGCTCGGTGGATTGCCGCCAAACGTGCGCCTATACTCCCTTTGAACCGCAACTACGGACTCCAGTGCGTGATAGCGGCGGACAATCCAAATTCTTGTTTCAGTGTCCCAGTTATCCATTTTTGATAAAGCTAACAATCAATCTGCAAAATAAAAAAAAAACAAGATTCATTAAATTAAAAAAAATTTATTAAATTTTTTTTTGGTAGCGGCTTTCATCAGCCCCCCTGTATATCTAAAAATCACCTGCTTATATACTATTTCCGAATTTGGTTACTTCTTATTTGTCAGTTGCTCTACTCTTTCGTTTCCACAATTTTGCAATGGATTACAAATGCGATTATTCACTGGCCCACTTTAAAAATTGCTGACCATAAGTGCATAAGGGTAAAAGATCATAGTATATCAAGTGTTAAATGTGTACAATCAATTTTTGCTAAAGAGTAACAATTTTATTTATTAATGTTTCTTATATTATAAGTACACCTTAAGGACAGGCATGTCTTTTCTTATTATTATCATTAAACCCGTATCGTTACAAAGGTTTAGTTTATATTGTGTGGTTGACTCACAACACTATACACACTATCGCGCTCTTGTGCACTCTCTACATATTTTCCCGAAAGTTCCTAAAGGATACTTATTTTTACAATCTTATTCGCAGTCACTCAGCAAAATATAATATTGTCTGCGCATAACAGAGTCCAAACATCCTCTTGGTTGATTTCAGAAGACCCCTTTTGTTTAATTCCACAATTAATTTTACATTAACATTTTTCTTGAAGAGGCGAAAAGTTCCAAAACCTTGTTTTGAAAAACGTCCACAGACATTAACATTTACAGACACGTAACACGTGTGGTGTAGTAAACAGCATATTCGATAAATCAAGATTATTGTTGAACTTAGCCAGCTCCTTCGGTTTCTTAGGTGGTCTTTCGAGGTTGTAAAGGGTAATTTGACATTTGCCCCTTTGGAAGCTACCTGATTGTACTGAAATCAATGTTAATTCCTTGCAAAGTTTCTCCTTAGCTTCCCGCAACTACATAGTGGGATTTTGCTCGAACCGCATCTCACTTTATCGTGCCGGCTAGACATTGTTATCGATTTCCCACGGTCTGGAAAGTCACTCAAGTTTTTTAATTCATCGACACTTCTTAACGAAGTATTCCGCCTTCTTAATTGTTTTAACTGCGGCATCATACAACTTTTTCGCCCATTTCGGCCCATTTATCCATAAGAATGCCGCCTCATACAGCTTCGCATATACGGAACTGATTTCGTAAAGATTCCTCTCTTAATAAAGTAAAGCGCAATACTGAGCTGCTGTGATATTGAGGGCATAGACATATCAACATATAT